>JAREIK010002985.1:745152-860152 GCA_029783825.1 Sapria himalayana
TTCTTCACTTATTTATAACTATCAACTACACATTGGACAAGGAAAACGTTCTACGGACCAACAATATATTCGTGGCATAAAAACGTCTACATGATATATTATATTGCACGACGAAACCATTCTAGAGGCAAATTAGAAAACAAGCTATTTTCAAGAAATTTTATGCCATTCGAACTAATAGATACCTTGAGAGGAGGAAAACGAGAAGGCTCTGCTGGCATGGCCAAATCCCAAATGCAAACCTCGCCGTCATCAGCCCCAGACGCAAGTAAATTAGGAGTGAAGGAATTAAATTCCAGCCCACGAACCTGATAGGATGATCATGTTACAACAATCACAATGTCACGGCTACATAAATTCTAAATAATTGGTTTAGAATGAAATGCAATGAAATGTAAATGAAACGTACTGGCCCCGTGTGACTAGAAAGATGTCCAACAAGAGCGTTCTCGCTTGATTCAGAACACATAAAATTTACAAGATGAATTCAATAAAATAACTTAAATTTTTACAATAAATAAGCTCTTTCATTTCCACTACGGAGGGAATATACACCATGCAAGATGACAAAAGAAGTGCTGCAAGATGACAAAAGAAGTGCTGCAAGATGACAAAAGAAGTGCTGCAAGATGACAAAAGAAGTGCTGCAAGATGACAAAAGAAGTGCTGCAAGATGACAAAAGAAGTGCTGCAAGATGACAAAAGAAGTGCTGCAAGATGACAAAAGAAGTGCTGCAAGATGACAACATTGTTGGAAGATGACAAGAGCCTGGCCCATGCAAAACAAAAAAGCAAGATGTGTGTTTCAAAGGGCATGTGTGTTTCATTATATTAATAAGTATCTCGTCTAAAAAGGGTGTGTGTTTCAAAGGGTACCACCAAATGAGGGAGTAGAGAAGAGTGCTTCGAGGCTTATATCTTGAATGAATTTGGAGCACCATGTCTTTTTCACTGAATCATGAGCCTTGAGACAAAAAAAAAGTCAAGTCTTATGTCTTCGAGGATTATATCTAGATGGGCCTTTCACGATTATAAGCTTAGCATCGAATCAAGATGATGAATTATACACGTGAGAAATCTATTAAAAATGAGTTTGGAATAAAACTCGTACCTAAAATCATGCTCAAATGGAGAAGAAACCCAAATCATATATTAATTCAATAATAACATAGATTTTTTTATGCGGACCATAATTTAACATCACCCTCATCATGCACAAAATTGGAAATCTAGAGCATAAAATTCATAGAACTGGACATTTGTGGGTAGCCTATAATGCCAATCTTAAACATGTTTCGAACAAAAACAATCACCGTTGATGTTGAAGTGTTTTTTGCCCATATAACGATATCAGTGACCACAACAATATATGTTACTCTATACTCAAAAAAAAATAAATAAAAATTGACAATTACTTATACCATAAGTATTCAACATTAATCTATCATCCAAGAATCTAGAGTATGGTAATGTACAGGAAATACAATAGATGTAGACATGTTCACATTATCAAGAATTAAAATATCATTTTTACGGATATATCAGATATATCGAAGATATATCAGTGTATATTAAAACATGAACATCAATCAATGATAGATATATCTATCTTAATGAATATATTAATACTTAAAATTTATTGATATATCGAAAATTTTTATCATTGCACATCATTAATATCAAAATAACAAAATCTCATATATTCCTCTTGACAAAGAACCAATAAAATACGACAAATAGATGCGATTCTATAAGCAACGGCACGCATAGATCAGGTAGTCCATGGTATAGCATTTAAACCTTAAAAAATTCATTGCGACACAATTTGAAATGTCTAACATCTTTTTTGAGAATATTTCATCCTTCCACGAGAATAGTAAGTCACTACAATCTTTCTACCTCTCTTGAGTACTTTTGATGGGTCGCCCAACAATCTTATCACCATTGTATGACAAAAAAACCACCCTCAAATTTTATTGGGTTATTTTTCAACTTTCCGCCCTCAATTTTTATTGGGTTATTCCCAATTGACCAACCCGAGTTTCAATTTTGTTCTCCTTTTTTAAATTACAGCACACTTTCACACGAATATTTGAAAGTATTCTATTATGTTCGTGAATCTACTATCGAAAAAATATGGAGTGAGATGATGTGCAGAATGTATAATAAATATAGATATGTCCACAACATACTCTTGAGAATGCATCAATATAACATGACTAAGAGCAACTCCAGTGGGAGTTGCTATAATGGGTGTCATCTCCATGACCGCTAAAATGACACCCAAACCATTAAAAAATATTATTCCAATAGAGTTGATATAAGAGGTGGTAAAATGTCATCAAATGTCTTGTGGTGCCATATTTGGCAACCTTTGAGAAAGAATAGACAGGATGTAAAATAGCAGTTATGGATACTGTGCATCTTAAAGGATCTTTCTCATAGGTTGAAAAAAAAAAAACTTTAATTAAAAAATATTTAATTATTAAAATAGAACCTTATTTTGACACCTACCATTGGAACAAAAATCTGTTTAGGGGTGCCAAAAACACTGTTCATTCTTGCAAAATAACATTTGGCACTCATTTTTTGGCATCTCCCATTGGAGTTGCTCTAATAGACATTGATGTAAAAAAAAAAATCAGCATGAATTGGTGCCAAAAACACTGTTAATATCTAACGCCTCTATTGAGTATGTTTAATCCTTCCACAGAAAGGGTAGGCAACTACAGCCTTTTACCTCTCTGACACCTATCTTAACAAAAACAAATCACATTTCATAAGCTCGTGCTTCCATCTTTTGATGGATGATTAAACCCATGAATTAAACACATTCGATCAACCAGTTCTCAAATATCAAACAGCTCTATCCAATATCCCAAAAATCAGAAAAAACCCACCAGATCAGATCGTTAGGATTCCATATGTCGATGCTCCCGTCGACGAGTCCACCGGCAATTAGCCCAAATGAAAACTCATCTGATCCAGATCCATTCCGACCCCAGGCGAGTCGATTAAACCTTTCAGAAGTAAGTACCGATCCGACGAGTGGAAGATCAAGGTCATAAGATTGCAAGTCGACTTTGAAGATCTCAAGCGAGGAGACGGAGCTGAAAGACTGGTCCACCGCGCCAGCCACCGTGCCCGCGGCCAGATACTGTTCTGTCGGCGACAAGGCCACGAGGGAAGATCGATTTACCGACTTAATGCTAGCCATCGCGATAAATGGAAGAAATCCCCTTCTGGTTGAATCGCGACTCTCCGATCCAGGAGAAAGACGTTTGATGTGTATCTCGATCCTGCAATGGAATGCCGTGTGCTGTCAGTGGGATTGCTGTACCTCGCAGTTTGCACAAATGATTACGTGACTGCGAACACGTCCTCAAAATCCAAGGTCAGACACTCTGATTTGCAGTGCTTCCGGGACCTGGTAACACAAAAAAAAAAAGTAAAAACCAAATTTTTGTCATAGATGAAATATTCTTTTTGTGATCAAAATTTGGACTCCCGACCCAATTGGACCAAAAACCCACCACGCAGGACCCAAACAAAAGTAGGCAATCAATTCCCATTCATGGAGGAAGATGACTACTTAGATTCTTCTCATGATAAATTTTAAAGTTTCATCATTTATTTTTATTCTTACCTTCACAAAAACCAATTATCTTAATTAAATGATATATTTTTCAATAATCACAAATCTCTTCCAGCATGAGACTTATAATGAGAGAACTGGCTGTGCTGAATAGTCATGTAATATCATGTAATTGTATTGATGAATCAAGTATCTTCATCAGCATGAGCGGCATAATCCTGAACAAAATATAAATCTCCACTAGTAGATGATTTTTCTGACAACCAAGTCAATTCTCTCCTACTGATAGTTATTATTGCCGACTCTGTTATGATGTCTGATTTTTAAGATTAGTTCTTACCTAACCAAATCATATAAGTATTTAAGATAAACCAGTAGTAAAATGGGCATTCGTCTAGATATCAATTTCATAGAAATTATATAGGCAATTTGATCAGCTAATGATGGGTCAGCTACATATAGTCGGGAGGATAAAACTGGGTTTTTGAAAAAATAAATTAGATACTGTTTTTAGTTCATTTTATTATGAATGATAGTTTATCTAAGCTGTCTACTTATTCTTATATTTGGTCATGGAATAAAGGCATGATAGTCAAGAGCATACAAGGTTGTTGTCACGTATAGAGCTCTGCTTATTGATGATCATCTCATAGTTATCATCTTGATAATTCACCACTAAAATAACTTAGGGTAGGATTATTATTGTGAAGGACTCTTGAGCTCTACTCAATGGTCATTCACAAATCTATGCTATTCAGGCAATTAGTCAGCTGTATTTGATAATTGTTTCATATGTGCAAGAATATCTCCACTTTATGAGTCACAACAACTCACACATATCTCTTGGCTTACTTATCACCATCTACAGTGATGATATGCGACTCGAACTTTAGAGGTGAATTTGTTATGATAATATTATTTAAAACTTTCACATAAATTGAGGATTAGTTCATCTAGAGTATCATAAAAATATTTATGCTCTTAGTTTCGTAAGTATCATACTCGCATAAATAAATATACCTCAATATTGAGTTTTGATATATTGGTTTGTCTCATGCATGATAATTTGAAGGGATGTTGCCTATTTTTTTTTTTTCAATATGCATTAGAGTACTTCATGACTTTTCTATTAATATCTATTATGATGACATGCATGAACTTACTGATAGTAAAACTTTATTTTTAGTTCTAAAAAAATACAATTCCCATTAATAATCAGACTACAAATGAATCAAGATAATAAATTCTTAAATTATTTATCCATCACATGATATAACATACATCAATCTTACACTTTGATTTAGTTTGATATTGCGTAGGAATTTATACAAGATAATTCTAGATACGTCTTGAGGAATTTCATGTTCCTGATAATAGCCATCAAGAGTGTTTAAGTATCAAATGCTAACTTATAATTCAAATTCACGTGTTTTTTTTTTACCCCCCCACCCCCCCATGTTGGAGTCAAAATTTGCGTAGCTCTCAGGGTTTGTATTTATGCCTTGCATCACTTTTTTGCTCGTGGATCAACCCTAGGGTTGGGCAAAATTTTGCACAAAAACTCTTGCATTTTGCCTATTTTTTTGCATCCCCCGTCTCTCTTTTTTGTTTCCATAAATTTTACTCTCATACTCAAATGGTTGGATGCAATTTTTAAGTAGAAATTCGTGGCATTGTCGACTGATTTTGGCTTCTACTCAATATCTATGTAATACAAAGTTATTGCATTAAGAATGAGCCACGAATTTCATGCATTTGATTACAACATCAAAAATAAGTATGTTTTGTGTATTTCATCTATATAACTCAAAGTCACAACATTGAGAATGATCATGGCTTTGGTCTCTCTCATGAGTAAAAACTTGTGGCCTTGGAAATGGTTGTGAATCAAGTAGGTGACATAGAAAAAGGATGACTTTTGCCCTGGTACTAATGGCTCTATGATGAAAAAGTCACAATGCTAGAGAATGCAATGACTTATAATACTTGTGGGGTACAAAATTACTACGAGCTAGTATGAAAGATTAGCATAGGTGAAATAATTATATTAACAAGATGGTATAGTTATGACATACAAAGATAAGCATGATTATCAGTGTTATGCTTTTTTCACATAACAGACACCAAAATTACACTATAAGATGATTGAAGTGTAACAGAGTCATAACACAAGGAATACTACAACTCTATATGACTTTGCTCCCATTCCACTCAAAAAATCCACCAGGTTTCATATTTCGCAAAAAAAAAAAAGCTAATTTTTCTATTATTCATTATAATCCATTAAGATTAGAATTTCAATAAAATAGCTAATATTATTTAGTATTTAGCAAACCAAAAAACTCTCACACAAAAGTAATCACTCATCTCATGATAATTAATCCCACTCTAAAAAAAGTATAACTTTTCATCCATCACAAATAATATCAGTCATAAGATTGAAGATGAATGGAGAAATATGAGTCATGGTTTCAATGTCTAACATGTCATTAGTTTTGTGTGTGCTATAGTTTATATTAGACATAATATATCACACATTATCATTCTTGTCAATTATTTTCTCTCGAACCTAGTTAGATATTCTTGAATTGTAGTGAAATCTATCTTGATGTTTCTATGAGGGACTTTCTCAGCTATCTTTGTGTATGGGAGGATTAAAGTATATACTTCTCAAATACATTAATTCTACAACCCTAACTAGATTTTGATTAAGAAAAAAAAACAAAAAAAAAAACAAAAAAATAACAAAAAAATAACAAAAAAATAACAAAAAAATAACAAAAATAAAAATAAAAATAAAAAAACAAAAAATAAAATAAAATAAAAAAATAAAAAAATAAAAGAAATAAAAAATATAAAAAAAATATAAAATATAAAAAAATAAAAAAATAAAAAATAAAAAATAAAAAAATAAAAAAATAAAAAAATAAAAAAATAAAAAAATAAAAAAATAAAAAAATAAAAAAATAAAAAAATAAAAAAATAAAAAAATAAAAAAAAAACAAAAAAAAAACAAAAAAAAAACTAGATCTCGATTCACATATATCTCCTTTAGTTATCTGATAACTTTTGAGGGAGTGTAATATCATGATAATCTAAGTTATAGAAGTGTGTTGTATTATCAAGCACTAAGATCGTGTTCATTACACTATACATGATATATAGTGTGTAAGTCATAGCATTATGCGTTTTTATAAAAATATGAATTTTCATAATAAATCGAAATACACTGATATATGATATAATTGAATATGAGATATATTTTACTAAAAATCATTTATACTTGAATAAATATACACAAATAATTAATATAATTGACATGTATTTACCAAATATTTATCATCAGCTAAATTTAATTTATTTAAATAATGTGTTAGTATGTATCTCACCACATAGAGCATAGTGGGATAGTCTACCCGAATTGGGCACGCAGAGTTTTATTTGGTATGTATTTTTGCTTAGTTATTATAATTTTAAAATAGTAATATATAATCATTATTTCAAGCTTCCATATTTTTTAGTTACAATTATTATTTTTTTTTGTTTTTCTTTTTCTAGGTTTGAAGCACAATGAAAAAAGAACACGTAATAAACCTAAAATATAATACAAATTACAAAATAATTTCTAGAACATTCTTTCCAAAAATCTCAGGCTTAATTTATTAATTTAAATTTTTGATTTTTATAGTTTTATATTTTTAGAAAATTATTTTTAGTTTATTACATAATTTTTAAGTATTATATTTTTATTTATTTCAGTATGCACGAAGAAATATCTAACATGCAATTTCTTATTGATATTATACATTATACTTTGAGTATTAATGTGCAAATTAAATTTTATGATATTTTAAATTTTGTCCGTAGCTCGTGCTTAATTAAATTAAAATTTGTGGAAGTGTGTATTTAAATTCAAAATTTAAATTATTATTTCTAATTTATTAGTTTTAATTATAATTTAAAAAATATTCAAAATAGAAAATTTATATTTCAAATGTGTTTTAAATTTTATTATATATATATATATATAAATAAAATATAGACGGGAATCCCGGAAATCGAAAACCTATCGGAAGATCAAAACGCGAAACGAGCCATGGTGTGCATCAGGAGGGCGACAGTGTACGACCTGCTTGCGATGCAGGAGTGCAACCTATTGTGCCTGCCAGAGAACTATCAGATGAAGTATTACTTCTATCACATTCTTTCATGGCCGCAGCTTCTTTACGTTGCCGAGGAGTACAACGGCCGCATTGTTGGGTACGTGCTGGCCAAGATGGAAGAAGAGTCGCATGAGTGCCACGGGCACATTACATCACTCGCCGTCCTTCGCACGCACAGGAAGCTAGGTCTAGCCACCAAGCTCATGACTGCAGCGCAGAATGCCATGCAACAGGTCATGATTCGTATCTCGCATGTTATCTTGTCCGAAGAACGATAATCGCAGAACCATACCTCCAGGTTATACAGGCGTAGTTCAGTAGTTTGGATTCCAGTCACGTGAATTTGAAAAATCGGGAAATTTCCAATTTAATTTCGCGATTTTCTAGAACTGAGTGCGTGGAATTGGAATCCCGTTCCCGTGCGATCAGAACACCTAGATCTGTCCGTATAATCGCTTTCCGAATTCATAGTTTGTTAAATTGACAAGCTTAATTCTCGGTAGGAAGGAGAAGAAACAGTAAATTAGGGTTGATAGACCAGGGTGGCTACTTACATGGCCTATGTAAATCAGTAAATGTATACACATCAACTTTCCTCTCACAGAGATCCCTAAGAGAAAAATCAGGATATTTTGTAAAGAAATTTGAATAAAATGTCTTTCTGTCAAGCTATCATTTTATTGAGAGTTTTTTCAATGAACCCTAATAAGTGGCTATGGTGGTGGTCTCTCGGAGCTCTGTAAGTGCTTCAGGGGGTCACCCTAGTCCTTGGGTTCGAGCCATAGGAGTGTGGCTCTGGCTAGGGTTGGCTAAGAGAGTGGTCCCATGAACTTAGTTAACCAATGATATCACTGTAATACAACGCCTCCTAGATGAAAGGAAGCTTAATCGTGCATGATGTATGGTGGAATGTTTTTAAAGAAGAAGAACTACTCTATCTCATAGGCCCATGCTTGTAGGTCGTTCTTATCAAATACAAGAAAGTTGAGTTTTAGGTGTAGGGTACAAGTGCCCTTATTAGGGACTAGGGTTGCAAGCTCCACTCGGATGCAAGAGGATTCACTAGACTCATTATGTGATTGGGTGTCGTCCGCCTCATCCCAGACTTTGTGTTTGTCCTGCCTTATGTTTCCATAGTGATGAGCTCAGATAGGATAGAACGAGAGCTATAAGGAGAAGGAAAGTAGGCCTTCTCTGATATCACTGTTAAGGTTAATTTTTGGTAATAATGAGACGAAAAAAGAGATTTTTGGTAATTAAAATTAATACCTACTTAAATAGACCCAACATATTATCGATATTTATTAAGAACAATAATTATTCACTAAAAGGATAATTGACTATAATCACATGAAAGAAAATCAACTAATTATGAATTATTTATTGTTTTATGATCCATGGTCATTCAACTTGATTAGAGGTGTCAATAGGTCGGCTCAGCATGGCTCGGCCTGGTTTTAGGTAGGCTAACTGGGTTATCGTGTTGGGCTAGGCATAGTTACAATTTTGTGCCGTGCTTGGCTTGGCATGGTTACGACTTCGTGCCAGCCTGGCACGGACCTGCAACCAAAAACTACCGGGTTTGACCTGGTTCGGGTTGGACAAAATTTTAATTTTTTAAAAAAATTAGGATTTTGGTAGCATACCGCTGCATCGCCGTGCGTTTTCATTCTTTTAAGGCTCGGCGAGCCTAGTCTATCGGACATCGGCTCGTATTGATCACGTTTGGTGCGTGGTTACGTGTCGTGCCCACATGCTGGCATGACACGATGGGCCGGGGCATGCAATGTAGCATGCCGTGGCCGTGCTGGGCCGGGCCGTCCGGCATGTTTGACACCTCAAAACTTGATCATGTTTTCTCTTTCTGGTAATGATCAAAGTATTAATGTTGGGTTCAATTCCACCTCTTATTTTTGGTTGTCTGGCCTTGTCTAGTCAGGCTAAACTTGGAAGCCCATAAAATACCTTATAAAACCTACCTCTTTTATATCATCTGGCCTGGCATCACTCCTTGCATCACGTTGTTTGTGGGTACTAAAAAATATATATGCATACCAAATCCTTCTAACTAATAGTAATCAATCCTAATTAAGGGTTTCTAACCTTAATTAAAGATATGCAGTCTAGCATTTGTTGAGAGCATTTAGCTCATATAAAGATATTTAGCCTTAATTAAGGTCATCTAGTTTTGCTTAGGGTATTTACCCTTAGTCATGAACATCTAGCCCCAATTAAGGACATTAGCCCCAATATTGAGAAAATCAAATTGGTGACTAAACTAAAAAAAGTTGCTAGTTCATGGTTCATTAGTTGGGTCGACAATTATATTGTTATCAAATAGTTGATATCAAAAAAATATTTTATATATTATTAAAATAAAAAATAATGTTAAAAAATTACAAACATATATATAGATGAAAATATCAATAAATATAAATATTTAATATTTGAATTTTATGGATATATTAGAATTATCAATAAAATTTTGATTATAATATGAAAATTACATAAAAATAATAGAAAAAAATTTAGAAAATTATAAAATAAATAAAATTATCATAAATTAATTTTTAAGCATAATCAAAGAATCTGTCACCTCTACATGTCAGATCCAGTTTCTCTTATTCTTTAATACGTGAAGAATGGCTCTAAAGTGAATTTGTCTAAAAGAATATAAAAAATATTTAATTATATTACAGCACAACTTTATAGATTTTATAAATTTAATATAATCTGCAAGATCATTTGTGATAGAAAGAATTTGCACTCCGATAAAATGAAATATTGATAAGAAAAAATAATATTTCTACCTGAATAAGTTATTTTAATTTCAATTAAATAAAAAATACACCAAGTGTCTCATTAATTTTTTGGCTTTTTTCTTAAAATAAATTGTTTTCATAATTTATATTATTTCTTTTTTTTTTTTAAATTTTGACCTAACTTATTTCTAAGATTTAAAATTTTTTCTAACTTGAAATAGTCATATATTTAAATTTGAAAAAGCCACATGTTATAATTTTTATTAAATATTTTAAAATATTAAAAATTAATAGAAAATATTCTTGAAATCTATCCAATCAACCATTCGTTCATCTTTTTGCTCTTCTAGCCATGAATTATTCTCATCCATCTTCTCCAATGAACTCCACTGCCACTTTGAACGATCAGCTTTCTCCAAGTAATTTTTTCTTTATTTTATTTTTATTTATAATTTTTTTTAAATAATAAATTTCTTGTTCACAAGTCTTCTCTGTAAGTATTATGGTTTTATTTATTTTTTTTATTAATACATATATAGTTATTAAAGGGGTGCCTTAGGCAGGGGAAAAAACTCCTCCCCTTTGTCGAGGCGTGATGATTCATGAAAGGCGCATGATGCGCTAGAAACCCTAGGCCAGGTGCTAGAAACCCTTAAATGTGCTCAAAAATACTCTTGCCCTTCAGTATGTCTCGTGCCTCAAATAATTAGAATACACGTGATTTGTTTAATTAAGTTATTATTTTAAGAAAAACTTAATTAATCATCTAATGTGATAAATGAGATGTGCATTACCCGGCAACACATGGGAATCAGTTGGCCGGCTTGGTAAAGCATGGTTGGCCCGTATTGTGCCGGGCCATGTCGGACCTTGTCGGAAAATGCCGGATCGTCTCTGTAAGAAGCCCGTTGCATGAAAATACAACGGATGACTGACTTTCGTGGCCGGCCAACTGCAATCGGCCACGTAAGCAAGATTAGGCTTACGTAGTCAGATTTTTTTTTTTAATTATCTGCCCTACATGATTTGGCCCATGACTCGTAGCTATTCTTGGGTTCTCGGGCTGGTAAACCGTGCCACCGGGCCAGACACTCGGGTCATGTCTAGCCCGCCATGAGCCGTGCCATGGGGCGGCATGGTTCACGACTGTGGGTGGTTTCGGATCGTGTCGTGCGAACGCAAGCCCGGCTTTTTTGACGCCTCTTCCCGACCTAACTTGACCTCAACTTGAGCCCAACCCGATTTTAATAGTATGAGCTTGAGTTGGGCTTGGGTTGATCTCATGTTGGACTCGGACCATACTTTAAAGTCGGTTGGTGCTCTGGTTGCCTCCGGACCAAACCCAACCCAACCAGCCCAAGTGGCAGAGCATTTCACTGGTAGTCTCAGTAACGGTGGCATCTTTGGCAACATTGACGACAGCTGTTTCTGGTTGCAATCGACCAAAAAAAAAAAATAAAAAAAAATAAAAAAAAATAAAAAAAAATAAAAAAAAAATCAATAGTTTTCGTGATCACGTAGGTGTTTAGGACAGGTGTTTGGAGCAGAATACGTGTCGTTGCACGTGAGAAAGAGTAATAGGGCGGCGTTCAATTTGTATACGGGAACTCTGGGCTACAAGATTCATGACGTGGAAGCAAAGTATTATGCGGACGGGGAGGATGCTTACGACATGCGGAAGCAGCTCAAGGAGAAACAAAGCCATCACCATAGGCATAACCATCAACATTGTGGTGGGTCCTGTGGGTCCGATCCCAAGCCTGCCGAAACAAAAGTCGATGCAAAAGTTGATACAAAAGGTGGATCAAGGTCATAGTTCGGGTGTCGGTGGCTAGCCGCAGAGACTGGAAAAATGCACCAGGTCCCTATCTTCTTCTCTATACAAATACCGCATGGATGGAATATTTGAATATGTGTAATGTTTTGTAGCTGTCTTGCTTCAACATGAGCTTATTTAATCTTTGCCCTTCTTTTTTTTTTTTAGCTCTTTTCGTTTTCTACTACATTTAGCTTACAACATTCACTTTCCTGCCAATATTTTTTTTCAAGAAATAGTTGAATTTATTTTATTTATCAATTAATATTGGTGTGCGACTATACAAACACTATGATATTTGATCTCATAAAAATCATAAAATTAAATATGTTTGAGCTAGAGGTGTCAACCGGGCCGGGCCGACCCGGCCCGGTACGGCACACCGCCAGAGGTTTGTCCCGTGCCGGGTGTCCCGTGAGCCCGACCCCATGATGCCCCTCCCGCAAAAAAAGACCGCGGGTCGGGTATCCCGAACCGCTCGGGCAGGCAAGCCCGAGCGGGCCAGGCAAGGCACGGCAAGGCCCGCCGTGCCGAGCCTGGTTATTTTAAATCGGGCCGGGCCCGGGACGGCGGCCCTCTCGTGTCCTAAAAATTCGGGCCGGGCCGGGCCGTTTGACACCTCTAGTTTGAGCGAGAATTTCTTGTGTTGCATGCATATCCTGGTAGAGTTGTCAAACGGGCTATGTCGTGCTGACTTGACTCATTTTTGGGTTGCTTAGTTTGGCTACCATGCCGGGCGCGGCCCGGCATGACACGACCTGCATGATTCATGGTAGACTCATGTCTAGATGTGTCAAACGGGCTAGTCTGGGCCAGCCCTTGGCATGGTTTGTGCCGTGTCAGGGCAGGAACGGCTTGTGTGCCTGGCCTGACAGCATGGTAAACTGGCTCGGGGACCCAACTGAGGTTTTTTAAAATATAGCGGAAAAAAGTAGGTACTACCTAGCATGACCCGACAAGTCTAGGCACGAGCTGGGCTGGCGGTTGTCAAGCCATGTTGTGCTTGGCCACCAAAAAATGAGTTGGGTTTGGTCGGCACAACACGTTTGACACATCTACTTGTACCTAATGTATTAGGTTGTCTCGAGTCATACTAGATCATGCTGATTTTGTGGGCAGCACCACCATAGGCATCTTCCACCGGCCATTGCCACTGTCACCACATACCGATGAGCAGTCAACATAGAGAGAGCCATGTGGACGCGAGGGATAGATATTAATAAAAAATTTAAAAAAAATTAGTTTAAAAAAAGGTTTGGGCATGGGCGTGTCATAGAAATATGGTTGTCCAGTTTTTTGTGCGAATGGGCCAGGTACACGGATCACGTTTGGCCTAATGTGATGCACGGCAACTTCTAGCCCAACATGCCATGAATTAAGAATAACTTCTAGCCCAAGTTCATAAAATATCACTAAATTTATTAATTTAAGTTAATATATATATATATATATATAAATATAAATATATAAATATGTATAAATATAAATAAATAAATAAATAAATATATATATATATATATATATGTTTTTTTAAATTTTATTAATTTAAGGTATAGATTTTTTTTTATGTAATAAAATTTAATTAGTTTACACATTTATGTTATTCTTAATATCATTGATGTAACAATGAGAATAATAATTTTCATGTTGATGTTTATATATGGGTAATTTTTTTTAATTTTTAATTTTAGTTTTTAATTTTGGTCATTTAAATTTTCATTTATCTAATAAAGACATATACTTAACTAAAATAGCTACAAAATTTTAATAATTCTTATTTTTTTTTTTGTTCATGCAAAGTAAACCACTACAGAACATCATAAAAATGTTTTTGGATTATAAATTTAATCACAATTATTAATTACCAATCATTCTTTAAATCTACAAAATAATTATCATAAATTTATTCTAATTCTAATCTTTCTATATATTATATTTTTTGATTAAATATACTAGTACATTAGTCCAACTCATATTATTTCTTGGCTCATGTATAGATCTTGGGGTCTGAATAAGTAATGCCCCCGCCCTAACCTGGTCGTGCCGAAATCGCATGCCCATGGGCCCTCTTACTGGGCCATGCCTAGCCCGACACAAGGTCCGATAGACCTAGCCACGGCACGGGCATGGGTCCGGACAATACCGGGCTAGGCACGGCCGAGTCGGGCAGTGCCTTGGGCTGAGTCCTGCATCCTTGAGGATCTAGCTCATGTATGCAGGGTCAGAGTAACTACTCTCTTTTGTAGATCAAACTATCATGTATTTGGTTTTTAGGTTTTGTTGTTCTATTTCATGATAGAGCTTGGTTATGAAGCTATCTAGAGAATGGATATAAGAGTTAAATATAAAATAGAAATGCAAAAATATATATATATATATATATATATATATATATAAACACACACACACATACAAGTAGGCACGCACTTGTGCACTATAAGTATCTATTTTGTATCAATTTCAAATTTTTTTGTTTTTGTTTTAACTTTCTAGGGTTTTTGAAACAGGAACCAACCTACGCCCTTATTGATGAAGCATGGCCCGTGCACTATAACACATTTTCTTCTGTCTGTGCATAAATAAAGGGTTCACACTGTCTGATTCTGTTTGTTGATGCAAAATAGAACAGGAGATTATTAGACACCAAATCTTGGTGGATGTAGAGGGGCTGGAACCAGCACGCCGCGTCCGGATCTTATCAAGGCCATGTGGTCCTTTATGGTTCTATCAAATAGTTTATTTTCTGGATTCTCTGCGTAGCACACATAGTAGCACCCTGCACAAGCATGCGTTGCTACCATTCCAATCCTCACCTGTCGCACAAAAAATGGCTAGAAGTACATTTCCAAAGTCGTGTGTTCTTGTTCATATTATTTGCTGCCCAAGTGACCATACTACACAATCCTGTGACATTATAACCTGTTATATAACTTTCTATATCTCTCCAACCTCTTTTGTGTAGATTGGATAAGATAATTTTTAAGATAGATGGATATGTAAGACTATGTTTTATCCACATAGAGAGAGAGAGAGAGATGCACACACACACACACACACACTAAGTTATGCACACACACACACACACACTAAGATATGCACACACACACACACACACTAAGATATGCACACACACCCACCCATACACAAAGATGCGCACACATACACACAGAAACATATACATCAACTCATATATACTACACACACACAGACACACAGACACACCCACACCAACACACACACACACACACCCACATAAACACACACACACACACACACAGACACAGACACACACACACACATAGACACACACACACACACACACAGACACATATACCCACACACACCCATAGATACCTATACACACTCACACAGAGGCACACACAGACATCCACACACAGAGAGACACACACACAAAGACATAGAGTTACATAGACACACAGACATAACTACACACACACAAACATACACATACAAAAAGACAGATACAGACACACACATATAGACACACACAAAAAGACACACACACACACGTGTGTGTATGAAAGACATATCTCGAGCGATTAGTTGATATACGCAAAAAGCTAGCTCTGGAGTTGGTAGTTTTCAAAAAATGTGTGTGATTACTTATTAGGAATTCAATGAGGGGGTAAGAGTGTTACTTGCACATTTCTTGAGCCAATTAGTCGAGAGGCACACGAGCTGACCTAGTGAGAGCATAAGTGTTACTTATAAGTGATGCCCACACATCTCTCATGCGACTAGTTCAGAGGCATGCAAGTTAGCCCAAATATCCATAGTTCTCAAGTTAGGTACTCGAGGTCTGAGAGCGTACTAACCATTAGGTAACCGACGAAGAAAGAGATGAGCGAGAGAGTGGCGGTGAATGGTTGGTGGAGCGTAGCAGACAAAGCAGCTAGAAGAAAGAGGCACAAGGAACCATTGCATACTCCATAGAGGAAACAAATCGTGGTGGCTATATCATAGCTAACAATGGCTTCCATTTCCCGTCTCTCAAATAGCTCGCAGGTGTCCCTCGATGCCTCCACAAAATCTTTCCCATACGTGGCTACCTACAACAGCGGAGTGATAATGGGTGGCCAATCGTGGCAACTGGTTAGGGGAGAAACAAAAAGGTAGCAACATTTTTTACCTGCACGAAAGCCCAATTGTTGCCGTTCTTGAAGATGGACTTCATGATCCGCAGGCAGCAACGGGCGCAACAAAACATGAACTCATCTTGCCCTTCTACGAGATTCAAGCCCTTGGCTAGAATCCTGAGGGCTTCGATAGTTGGCACGAAGAGAGATCCGAGGCAGGCACTGCCAAGGCTCGATGTAATAGCTCTCCGAAAGCAGCTCTGAGTGTTGGGCTGGGTCTCTCGCAAGTAATATAGGGCCATCGACCTCGAGAGGGTCAAGTTAGCCACGTTCCTCAAGACTTCCACGGTCCAAGCCAGGCTCAGTACGAGCATGGTGATGGTCAAGGGTGGAAAGTAGAAATCCAATGCTCCGACCAATGCTAGGGTCCACAGAGAGACCCAGACGAACCCAAAACTAAGCATCAAGTAGACCGGGCGGTTCATATCGGCTAACTCCGAAGTGGGTTTGAATGAGCTTCTCATTGCTCGGCCGCAAAACCCAATTCTCCCATTGATCCAAAACCCATACAGGCAATTTCCTATGGCAAATGCAACAAACAAAGAACCAAGAACGCTCGTGGGAAGCCTCTGAAAGCAAATTAGGAGGATTCCGGCCGACAATGTGGTCAAGGAGCAGCTCCACAGGATGAAATGGATCATGAATTTGGGCCATTTTATGAGTGCCTTTTGCCAAGCAATCGACAGTGTGATGCTTGCTAAGCACGATGCCTCCACTTGGGCTACATAAAGCTCCATCACCCTCCTCTTCTCCTCTCCCTCTGAGCTCTTCGATGCCATTATAACTCCTTGAATTTCCTTGAACATTAGGAAGCACACTAGCCCAATAACCAAACCAAGGTGTAGTAGAAAAAGTAGCAAAAACTTCTTGTTCTTGTAGCTTCTTGAATCTATTGCTGCCCCTGACGGCTGCTTTTGACAAAATAAAGAGTAAACTTCACATTAATATATCAAAATTTCTATTTTTTTCCTATACTATTCTTGACAATATATAATTTATGTGTAATATATTGGCGCTTATATTTAAACGTGTATATCTACTAGTCCAACTGGTATGGATGAGCTCTCTGATTGTAATTTATACTTGTATCTATTAGTTAAAATGGCATGTTTGAGCTCTATGATGAGCCTTGTTCGGTTATAAAAGGTCAAATTTGGTGTGTGTGTGTGTGTGTGTGCCAGTGTATTAGTGTGTGTGTGCCAGTGTATTAGTGTGTGTGTGCCAGTGTGTTTTTGTGTGTGTGTGTGTGCCAGTGTGTTTTTGTTTGTGTGTGTGTGTGTGTGTGCTTGTACACGTGTGTGTATAAATATATGTGTGTATAATAGAGCTCTGTTTAGTTAAAAAGTTCATATGGCACAGAAGAGCTTTGTTAGGTTAAAAAGGGCAAATTTGGAATTGTGGTTCATACTATGAATGCTTCAGTTTGATCCATACTTACAGACTAAACATGTTCATCTCATATAATGCTATGGCCCCTCGTGTGTAGGCCTTGGGGCCCTAGGAGTAGATAAGGTTTTTGTCTTAGTAGTATGAGTAGAGTGAAGACTAATGTATTATTGGTAAGTCAACACGTAGGCTACCTCACACACCTTTATTTATACAAAAAAAAAAAAACTTGTTTTTTTTTTCTATTGCTTATATTTTCTACATGTATCATGTTTGATTTCTATTTCAAATTATGTGTGTGTTTTTTATTTTATTTTAATACTTTTTAAAAAAAAAATTTGTCTATGGTGGAATTGATTAGTAGTTGGATATTTTTTAAAAAAATATCTTTCAATATATTTAATAATTATTTTTATTTTCTCAATATAGACGCGAATTCTACTCGTAAAAAATATTTTTAAAATATATACTTTGTTTGATATATATATATATATATATATATATATATATATATATATATATATATATTAGCCTGAGGTAATTTTATATTTATTCTTAGAATTTATGATGCAATCAAATTTAAAATTTACTAATTTAATATAAAATTTTTCTATATTGCGAATAAAAAATTCTAAGTGTGTGTGTGTGTGTGTTAACATGGCATTATAGTGTGCACATATGCGCACGCGCGTACACACACACACACACACACATATAATATAGAGAGAGACTCAAATTTTAGAAATTAGAAACGTTTCTTATTTTTAAATTTCATCAGTTAATTGAATAAAAATAAAAAAATACAAATAAATGAATAAATATTTAGTCGCCCTCACAAATAATTGATCTATTTTTTTAAATCTATTCAAATAATGAAAAAACGTAATTTTTAATGAAAACGATAGGTGAAATATTTTAGCATATTATATCTCATGAAATTTTGCGTCGTAATATAAATTAATAAAAATTTATATTATAAAGAGAAGAACGTACACGGTAAGGATGGGTGGTTAATCCCGGTGGATTTTGGGCGGGAAGAGTGGCTCCGCTGGTGGAACTGTGCATCACCTTCTTCTCGATTCCGCCCCCTTCATCGTCATCTCCCCCCTCCCCTTCTTTTTCTTCGTCTATTCTACCGCACGTGCTATTTTTATCTGCCATTGCTTGGTCTTCAGTTTAGTTTGACTAACGAACACTAGCCGGCTTGTGCTCCACAAGATCGATCCAGTCGAATCGACGACGTTCTCGAAGGGAATTTGTAACAAAATCAAGAACATCGAGTCGGAGAGCTGTTGGAAGGTGTTAATGGTGGCCGTTACGGCAACGTGCGAAGGAATCTCTCGACTATGAATCGATGAGAATCTGAGCTGATTTTGGGAAAAAATTGCTTACAAGTACATGGATCGGGTCGGAGAGTGTTCCGATGGTGAGTTCCGCGGCAGCCACGGCGGCGCGTGAGAAATGTTTTGGCTCTTGCCTTTGAATCGATGTGAATCTGAGCCTAAGCCATACGAAAATGTCACTTGCAAGAAAATTGAGCTAGTCAGGGAGTGTTCGTATGGTGGCAACTGTGGCCGTCATGGTGGCGCGTGAGAGATTCGTTTGGATCTTCTTTTGCGACCCTTCTGATACCTGTATCTGATAAATATATACTGTTGTTGCCCATAAGCGCGTGGCTTCACGTACCTATCAGTGGCGTCGCTTCTGTGCTGCAAACCAGGTACAATGATTTAGCTTGTCAGTGCGTACAAAATTCTGATTTCTTTGAAGTAAAATTGAATACAATATTTTTGGTCTGTATTTTTTTTTAATTATATAAGCTTTTGATTTATTTTCTTTAATTAATAATTTTTTTCTTAAAATTTTATCGTCTCATATTTTATTTTATATTCCAAATCACATTGTTCCATTAATTTTTTTTCTTTAATTTTTTTATTTAATTTATTGTTATTATAATATTCATGTATGCACCGACAGTTATTTGAAATTATATATATATATATATTATACATAAAATATATTGTATAAAATAACATGGTTTAGTATAATTCAAAAAAAAAACATATATTAGTAGGTCAATTTTTAAATTATAATTTTTTTTTCATAAAATATGTAATTATAAAAGTGATCGTATTATAAAATAACGGGTAAAAAATTATGTTTATTTATAATAAATATTCTAATACATGCCAACTCATTTAATAATTTTGTTATATTTTTTTTATAATTCTGAATTGATTTTAGATTTCAGAATTAAATTGTAAAATATTCATATAATAGCTAGTTATTGTTGTGAGATATTATTTATAAATAATATAATGAACTTTAAAAATATTTTAATTTAGATTTTTTTTCCCATTCTCATATGAATTATTTCATAAATTGGCCACTCAAAATTCATAAATATATTTTTTTTCCATTTAGTATATATCCTAAATCATTTTTTAAAAAATAGTTAATAAAAAATCTATTCTCTTTATAATTTTAACAAAAATTACCTCAAAATAAATTTTATAATTATATTTATAATCGAAAATACACATGTTCATACGTATGCTGTATACATGTTTTGTTTGTATGTATAGAGGTGTATATTGTATATGTGTCTACATTTCTAGACCGTGCTGTGATATATAATAAATATTAAATATTAAATAATAAATATTAAATATCAAACATTAAATCCAAAACCTAATTATTTTGCATATAATAAAATAAATTTTGTTGTTAAAAATATTTAAAACATTTATTTACTAAAAATCTTTTTACTTATGATATATATAAATTCTAGTATTTTTGATTTAATTGCTGCTCGACTAGTTTTAATAATTCTTTAAATTTAACTCCTAGCTCATGTTTTTTATAATATTATTTCTGATTTTTTTAAACTTTTTATCGTTTATTATTATTATTTTATATATATATATATATAATATGTATGTATGTATAATTTCTGAAAATAAAACAAATATAATTAATATGTAATTTATGAAATTGAAATGACCGAAATGGGTCGAGTCGGAAACGAATGGGTCGAAAAAAATTTAAACCTCGACGACTGACTTAGTTTTCCAATAATTGCTTCGAAGGGGTCGAGTCGGAAACGAAGGGGTCGAGTCGGAAACGAAGGGGTCGAGTCGGAAACGAAGGGGTCGAGTCGGAAACGAAGGGGTCGAGTCGGAAACGGAGGCAGAAGAGACGATGACGCAGAAGGGAAACCTCTTCAAAGGACAACAGAAAAGAAAAATAATTGCTTCGAATCGCCATGGAAAAGTACCTAAAATTCGAAAAGGTTCCGATCTATCCGTTCTTCATCCTTTTGTTCATAGTGTTCCAATACTTAGTTTTTTTTTTTTTTTTTTGTTATCTGGATCAGGAAAGAGGGATTGTAAGCCCGTGAAGGTAACCAAAGCAATGGAAGCGGACAAGGTGAGTTCGTTTTTATTTAGTATTATACGTTTGTAATTTTGCTTTTGCAATTGTACTTTGCTGCCTTAATTTTTTGGGTGCGGTAATGAACCGTAAAAAATTTAACGGAGATCAAAATTTCGAATAAAATTTTACCGTGATTATCGAATATGAATCTAAACAAAGAAAATCAAAAATGAAAACGATGAATAAAGATGTGTTTGACCATGAAAATCAAGAACTTAATGATGTCATAAATAGTAAAATAGGTTTTAAAGAAAAATTGAGTTGGGTTAATTATTGAGAATTAAGTAATCACATTTTATTTCTAAATAGTCAAAAAAAATAGTTGTTTGATGAATTATTTGTTCATTTATAACCCATAAGTGACATTTTATATTAAATTGAAAAAAATAATACTAATTAAAGCATTATATTTAGTAGATTAATATAAGATAGATATGAATGATCTATTTTTTATTGATTTAGAGTGACAAACATAATAAAGAATTAATTTTTGCTAAAAACTTATATATATATATATATGTGTGTGTGTGTGTGTGTATATATATATATATATATATATATATATTGTTGATAAATTATATTAATTTAGAGTGACAAACATTTTATTGATGTTTGTATGAGAATAGTATGTAATAATATAAATAATGGTATATTGGATCTTATAAGAATTTAAAAATTAAATATGTTAGTGTAAATATAATATTGAAATAATTGATAATCATAAAATTATTCATCGGTGCAATGTTAAGTGACTTCGTTCAAAACCAGTAGGCCTTAGGTTCTTCGAGATTGATCATATGCTATTTTTCATATTTTTGTAGATAAGTTTATCTGTTATTGATATATTAATCTCCTAGATTTTATTTTAAAACGAAAGTCTTGTGCATTGGATATTACCTCCATTGATGTCTTTGTTGATATAACCCAAAGAATCAGAATATAATTTATGTTATTTGATGATAAATATTCTTTTTTTTGAATTTTTATTTTTTATAAACATTGGGCTTACATTCTTTTTAATAATAAACATAGTTTAATAGGAATTGAAATGTTTATTTATTAGATTTTTTTTATACTATAAGCTTTATCTTCATTTTATGTTATTTTAATATCAAATAATATTAGAAAATAGCATTATAATTAATAATCACACACACACACACGCACATATGTGAGTGAGTGTGTGTGTGTGTGTTTAATTGTTGTAGTGAGATTACTAAAACTAAATTATTTTTGACATAATGGTTTTGTACTAGATGATTTTTTTTTCATTATAGTTCATATCAGAGCTCTTTTTGTTATTTAATTGATTAATAAAAAATATTAATAAAGAACTTCAAAATTCAATTTGCTCTCATCTTAATATTGTCAATTCATTTCTTTTTTTGTTTTTGATAGCTAATTGATTCCTAATTTTGTGACAAAAGAACAACTCATCAAAAATGTTGATATAGTAAAATGGATGAACTTAGTATGATCACTTAAATTTATTTTTAAAACCCAGACCTTCAAAAAAGCCACAGTATGTTGTAAATGAGTTTTTGTTTTGTTGATAATGGACTTATTAAAGTTGTATGAGATTTTCTTTTTTTTTTTTTTTTAATTTTGTATCTCTTTTTTTTTTACTAGGTTATTTTTCTCTATTAGTTAATTTATTTATTTAAAAATTATATGATTAATGACTTGATTCATGATGCAAGTCGAAAATGATTTAACTCTCTAAAAGAATTAAAAAATATATATGAATCGAAGACTAAATTTTAGAATTGTGAATTGATTCACATGAATCGATTTAATACCGATTCTCAAGGGATTAAAATCCTTAAAAAATCATAAAAATAAAAATTAAAATATTAAAAAAATTACTAACTGAAGGAATTAATTAACGTGGGAAAAAATAATTCCAAATTTTAGTATTAAAAATTAAACATGAAAATGTAACATAATACAAAAATTTATTTAATTCTTTATTAAAAATTTAACATGAATCAATTGATGATATTATCATTATGTATTATTATTTGTCTAACATTTTTTAATTAAAATAAAAAATTTTGATGAAATTTTAGACCAAAGTTCATGGCCCTTTTAATTGTTGAAATTGTTATAGTATTGAGATGACATATTTTGGTGATATTATAGTGCTAACTTTAGAGGTGTCAAATGGGCCGGGCCGGGCCAGCTCGTTTTTTTTTGAGCACGAGCATGCCTTTGTGCCGGGCTAGGCACGGCATTGTTTAAAAATGCCGGGCCTAACCTGGCAGTACGGGTTGGGCCTAACCTGGCGGTCTTTTTTTGCAGGATGGGTGATCGCGGGGTCGGGCTCAGGGGACACCCGGCACGGGACGAACCCGTGCCGGTGTGCCGTGCCATGGGCCGAACCGTGCCGGGCCAGGCACAGCACGGGCCTGGGCACGGAATTTTTCTGTGTTGGGCCGGCCCAACCCGGTTGACACTCTAGCTACCTTAGAGAAAATACACAACATTGTTTAGTGTTTGACCTTGTGGGTTATGATCTAATTGATAATTATTTTTCTACTTGATTTTAGTCTTGATATTTTGCCAACGTAGCTATTGTTGTCGACTCTACTTCATGTAGGAGATTTTAAAAAATAAAATTAATAATTAAATAAATATCAAATTCATATTGTCACATACATCAATGTGAATCATAATTGTTAAATAGAGATTCAAAATTGATCATTTTGATATTATTCTCATTATAATATATTTAATTTTAAATTTCTTATAAAATCTAGTGTATTATTATTTCTGTGATCGCCCACGTAATTAAATAATTAATATAATTTTTAAATTTGTTCTTATTTTCAAATTTTATTATTTGTTTATCATAATTTTTTAGCCTTGGATTATTTCTAGGCATGCCCTATGCAAGGTACATATGGTTGGCACCTCTAGGCGCGTGCCTAGTATTTTTTTCTTCTTATCTCCCCTGTTTTGCTTCTTATCTTCGCCATGTTACGTACACATGGTCACAGGAACTCACCAAGTTTGTAAATCACTGCAATGAGATGAAATTCGCATCGATAGCTCAGAAAGCAGGTTCTGAGTTGAGGCTCGTAAAGCTTCCAGCAGAACCTTCTAATGCAAAGAAATGATTTTTTTTTTTTTTTTTTTTTTCAATGGTGCTGTTCTTAATCTCAGCTCTACTTGTTCTTCTTCATGATGCACAATTTTGAGTTCGTAGTCTTCCTAGTTCTGCTATGCCTATGGTGTTCTTGATCTCACCCCCCATCCTGCTCTTCATGATGCACAATTTTGAGCTTCAGTCTTGTTAATTCTGCTATGCCAGTGGCGTTCTTAATCTCAGTTCATCGTGTTCTTCCTCTTCATGATGCACAATTTTGAGCTTTTAGCCTCATCTGCTATAACAATGGCGTTCTTAATCTCAGTTCATCGTGTTCATCTTCATGATGCACAATTTTGAGTTTTTAGCCTCATCTGCTATAACAATGGCGTTCTTAATCTCAGTTCATCATGTTCTTCATGATGCACACTTTTGAGTTCACAATCTCATTGAATCTGCTATGCCCATGGTTCTTAATCTGGGCTGATCGTGTTCTTCGTGATGCACACTTTTGAGTTCATAATCTCATTGAATCTGCTATGCCCATGGTGCTTAATCTGAGCCGATTGTGTTCTTCAAGATGCACAATTTTGTGTTTGTAGTCTTGTTAAATCTGTCATGCCAATGGCGTTCTTAATCTCAGTTCATCAAGTTCTTCATCATGCACACTTTTGAGTTCTTATTCTCATTGTTTCTGCTATGCCCATGGTGTTCTTATTCTGATTAATGCTGCTGCTGCATGATTAACACTGCAAAAGCATGCATCACGACAAAGAAGAGTCAGTTGAGTTGAATAATAAGGCAGAGTTGGCATGCCCATGAAAAGAGGACTCCAATTGCACAGTATGCAGAAATCAACATGAGAGGTAGGAAAGGAAGCTGGTTTCCAAGAAGATGAGGATGCAGCAGCTGCCATGCCTCTACGAGCACAAGGCCAGCCAGGTAACATTTGGCAACTGGGCCCAGCTTGAATCCCCCTAGTTCTTGGGCACATGCCTGTGATTTTGCTTGCTTGGAGCAGACTGCAACAGAATTCGAGAATTGGGAAGAAAAGCACTGCCACGTTATAGCAGATTGCAGGAGGAGCAACACGACTTTGATTGGATATTCTTGTGGGAGATGTAGGAGTGGGAACAATGAGTAGCTTGCCACTGCCAATAAGTGAGCATAATATCACCCATGATTGCGCATGGTGTGTAAATTGCATGTCTCGTATCATTCACCATAATGTCCCCTATGGGCATATGTTTGCGCATGAACATGCGCATGTGTGCGTGTGTGCCATAATGTAATAAAATGGGTTGTGAGTGAATGTGCATCTACATATTTGTGTGTGCATGTGTGCGAGTGAATGTTTCATCTACACATTTGTGTGTGCATGTTTGTGTTTGAGTGAGAGCATCTCCGCATTTGTGTGTGCGTGTAGGTGTGAGTGAATGTGCATCTCCGCATTTGTGTATGCGTGTAGGTGTGAGTGAATGTGTATCTACGCATTTGTGTGTGCATGTGTGTGAGTGAATGTGTATCTACGCATTTGTGTGTACATGTGTGTGAGTGAATGTGCATGTGTGTGTGAGTGAATGTGCATCTGCGCATTTGTGTGTGCATGTGCGTGTGTGAGTGAATGTGCATCCACGCATTTGTGTGTGCATGTGTGCATGTGAGTGAATGTGCATCTACGCATTTGTGTGTGCATGTGTGTGAGTGAATGTGCATGTGTGTGTGAGTGAATGTGCATGTGTGTGTGAGTGAATGTGCATCTGCGCATTTGTGTGTGCATGTGCGTGTGTGAGTGAATGTGCATCTGCGCATTTGTGTGTGCATGTGCGTGTGTGAGTGAATGTGCATCTACGCATTTGTGTGTGCATGTGTGCATGTGAGTGAATGTGTGCATGTGAGTGAATGTGCATCTACGCATTTGTGTGTTCATGTGTGTGTGTGAGTGAATGTGCATCTACGCATTTGTGTGTGCATGTGTGCATGTGACTGAATGTGCATCTACATATTTGTGTGTGCATGTGTGTGTGGCAATGTATTAAAATGAGTGTGTTAAATTGATCGGCATGGATTAATAAAACAAAAGTTGGCTTAGGTATGGTGCATATATGTTACGCCATTATCTACACAATATGCACGTGAATGCATCTACATACGTGTGTGCAAGTGTATGTGTGTGATAGAGAGAGAGAGAGAGAGAGAGAGTGTGTGTGTGTGTGTGTTAAAATGATAGGAAGCATATCAAAATTTGGAAGCATTATTACCTATGGAAAGCAAGAAATAATGCTTGGCATCCTCCAAGCTTTCAGAGGCAACAAGAGCAAGTGGGATCACAAAGTGCAAGGATGCTTTCTCGTGAACATGCCACCCGAATAAGAAGGCGCACGTGTATGCATAAGCTACCCATCGAGGAGTCATCTTCGGTCGAGGGTTCCTCCAAATCTTGATCATGCAAGGGCACAAGGCAACTAGCACCAAAACAAAGGTTGCCAACGCGCTAACCTGCCATCATATTGACATGGCAATTTTCTTATCTTCGTACACATAAAAACTATGTTTTTTTTAGGACCAAGTAACAAACATCTTGATGGTGGGTGGATATAGAAATATCAAAAATTATTATAAATATTCGGAACATTTTATAGAGGCGAAATTAAGTGCATAAGTTTTTATAAATCCTAAAAAATCAAATAAATATTTAAAATGCAAATATAAGTACACAATAGAATAGCTACAAATGTCTAGCAGCTTTTGTTCTAGAACACGATTTGGGAGAAATTAACATAACAAAAAAAAAAACAAAAAAAAAACAAAACAAAAAAAAAACAAAAAATGAACAAAAAATGAACAAAAAAAGAACAAAAAAAACAAAAAAAAAAAAAACAAAAAATGAACAAAAAATGAACAAAAAATGAACAAAAAAAGAACAAAAAAAACAAAAAAAAAACAAAAAAAAAAAGAACAAAAAAAGAACAAAAAAATCAAAAAAAAAATCAAAAAAAAAAAAAATCAAAAAAAGAACAAAAAAAGAACAAAAAAATCAAAAAAAAATCAAAAAAAAAATCAAAAAAAAAATCAAAAAAATCAAAAAAATCAAAAAAAAAATTAAAAAAAAAATCAAAAAAAATAAAAAAAAAAATCATAAAAAATCAAAAAATCAAAAAAAAAATCAAAAAAAAAATCAAAAAAAAAAATCAAAAAAAAATCAAAAAAAAATCAAAAAAAAAATCAAAAAAAAATCAAAAAAAAATCAAAAAAAATCAAAAAAAATCAAAAAAATCAAAAAAAAATCAAAAAAAAAAAAATCATAAAAAAATCAAAAAAATCAAAAAAAAATCAAAAAAAATCAAAAAAATCAAAAAAAAAAATCAAAAAAAAAAAAAAAATTCTTAGATAGATTTTTGAATTGGAGTAACACTACTATAAAATGGTGCTTTTATCCTACTGAAAATATATTCTGAATATTTTCACAGTATTCAACATGCAATGACAGCTTTCAATTAAAAAATTAGAGTACCTGAGGCAATACAGAAAAGCGTGGTGAATTTCCTACCAGCCCACCAGTGAAGGAAGCCGCAGAAGCATGGCAGCAGCCTATTCCAAATTTTCTGAGAGCCAGAGCAAGAACCTTATCCAAAATAATGTAGAAAACCCAAATGTTTGGAGCCCAGTACGCATGGCATAATCCTCGGCCAAAAGGAAACAAGCGGCCCACGACGACACCCATCTGCAAGACAGGTCGTGTTCATCATTAATTCATCACCCAAACGCCCAAACAAAGTTGATTTCATTTCGCAACCAAGAACTGGTCACAGCAACACCATGCAAATGACCACATCCGAGAACACGCGAATCCATCAACCAGACGCTGCTGAATGCACGACAGCGGAGGAAGAAGATGAAGCTGTTCATCATCAATCAATGGATCTCCAGAGAACAAGGCGGTCGCAGTAAGAAAAATCGAAAATCTGGAAAGAAATCGATCCTAAATGTGGTCACGGAAGTGATTTTAGAGACGGTAATTACCTGCCCAAGATAAACAAAAGGACCATACGCGACTGCAAAAACTGACACGACCACGACTCCCATGGCTAAAATCCGCCGCGAACCCGCTGCAAATCCTTTCCAACAGTAGTGTCTCAACAAGTAGAAGAAATAGACGGGCGCGGCGGCGGCAAACAGATGCTTAAAACACAACAAAGCAGCAAAAACAAAACCGCCCATTAAATCTCGCCCGTCCCGCAGGTATGAGACCGACAGCAAGAGCATGCCGAGTAAAAATCCATTGTACTGGAAATGCACGTGATCCACAATCACCAGCCCTGGAGACCACATCACCATCATCGTGGTGAAAATCCGCCTTCTCCTTCGCAGATTTTTCGTCAATTTATGAACTCCGAATAAGAGAGACAGATCCGCAACAATCACGCTGATCCTTTGAAAATAGACGACACTGTTTGATTTATAATCAATTCCATGGCGGACGTCCACGATTCGGGAATCGACGAGCCGAGCGGGGAAGGAGAGCAAGCACTCGAAATAAGCGAAGAGAGGAGGGTAATCCAGCGTCCAGGGACTGGTCTCGTCCGAGTACCATTGAGAGAGGGGAAGAGAATGAGTCAGAGCAAGCCAATGCCGATGAACCTCGAAATCCGTACTGTGATGAGAAGGAATTAGGAGGATCTTGAAGCAACCCGCCATGGCGAAGAACCAGAGCGGCCATAGCCAAGTTGGCCGCCTTCGATTTCGACGAGTTTTCTTCTCCCATTTCAATTTTCAAAACAAGATCGATTTTATTTTGAACACATGATTCATTATTTTTTTTTTTGAAAATAAAAAAAACTAGTTTATCTATTTTGATTTCTATATAAATATAAGCAAAAAATACACACATATAGTTTTCTTATCTCTTCTGTCACCCCAACCTATCACTTATTCGATAAAAAACATATATTATAAATAAAAGTATTTATTACTAGTTCATCCATTAATAAAATTAGGTTCTAGTATATTAAAATTAAAATAATTATTATTTAAGTATCTAATATTTTTTGTTTTTAAAAATTATGCACAAAACAAAAAAAATATATTTATGCCTTTATGTGTTATACATTGTATATCACGATATATAAATAGTTTAATATATATATATATATATATATAATATTAAATATATCTCATTTATTGTGATATATATCATCATGAAAAAAAATATTAGTGTATCGTATAGATACACTATATATACATATTATATACACAACTTTTCAATATATATATGCATATGTTGTTATATATATCACAACATATATCTTGAAAATATATCAATATAAATCTCAATACACCATATACTCATATAACAGCATATACATATCATGAAAATGTAAGCATACTTTTACGATGATGTATATCTAGATATATCTATTTACATATTACAATATACAATGTATTGCTATGTACATAGCATATATATACAGTGTATTGCAATACACTACTGATATTTTTGTGATATACAATTACACACGCACGCACGCACACACATATATACACATACATACATATCACAATACACTATGACACATTTAAAAAAAAAAAATTTTTTTTAGATGTTGGCATGGATGTATTTTAAATATTATAAGGTTATAATGGTCATTACAAAAAAATCAACAACAAAAAAAATCTAGTTCATCTATTATATTTATACCCATCAAGGATAGCTCAACTAGTAACTATATAGAGCAACAATACATAGCCACATTAATAAGGCACATCATATAGCGCGCACGAGCGTGGGCGCGTGAGCTCGTGGGCATGAACGCATGCACAACAAATAAGGATGAGGAGCAGTAGCAGGAGCAGCCTAGGATTCATTTGTTGGTTTTATCAAGGACCTCGATGTGCTGTCTTGGAACTCCGTGATGTTCCATCAGATGGCGGGCAACAGCATCAATCACTCCCCCTTGAACAATAACCTCGTGCCCCTTCTTGCCTGCATCATCAAAATAGCTTTCTCTCGAATCAAACAAGAACAAGTGAACATCTCAAACCAACACGTGACCCTTAATTAGAGGTGTCAAACGGGCCGGTACATCCCGGACCGGCACTGGCACGGCACGCTACAGTGCTCGTGCCGGCACTGTAGCAAATTTGGTCGATACGAGTCGATGCTCGACTAGAGATGTCAACCGGGCCGGGCAGCCCCGGCCCGGCACGAGGCACGGCACGGTTCAGCCGTGCCCGGGCCTGGCACGAGCCGTGCCGTGCCTGGCCTGTGGCGTGCCGTGCCTGACCCAGCACGGTTTGGCCCATGGCACGACACACCGGCACGACACACCGGAACGGGTTCGTCCCGTGATGGGTGTCCCTCGAGCCCGACCCAGCGATCGCCCCTCCCGCAAAAAAGACCATGGGTCGGGTCTGATTCGACCCAATCAATAGTCCCACAATGCCCAAACCGTACGGCAAGGCCAGGCCCGAGTGGGCCAGGCACGACACGGTACGGTAACCGTGCAGTGCCTAGCCCAGCACGAAGGCACGTTCGTGCTCAAAAAAAAAAACAGGCCGGCCCGGCCATTTGACACCTCTAGCTCATCATGCGAGTCTCGCCGAGCCCCGAAAAGGCGAAGATGCGTGATGGTGTGCTGCCGCAACCCTATTTTTTTTTAAAATTAGGGTTTCGGCCGCGGATCCGTGCCGGTCCAGCAAGGTAGCCCGGTTGTGCGGCTAAAACCAGGCCGGGCCGTGCCGGCCGGCCTGTTTAACACCTCTAATTAAGGTGCAAAGCGAAGAGTTTTAATGTTCGTGAGACGAAATATATGCCTTGGGGCGTTAAGACATAAGTTTTTTAAAATCACAATATATAATTAATTAATATTTTAAAAAATATAAAATAATATAATAAAAAAATAAAAAAATAAAAAAACAAAAATTTTAAAAGTATTTTAAAAAATATTTCATAATATATTAAGAATAAAATAAAATAGTATGAAATACTTAAAAATAAATATTTTGTAATATATTAAATTTTAATAAATTCAAAATAATTTTATCATTAAAAAATTAAAATTTTTAATTTATTTTTTTATTAATAAATATTATGATATACTATTTTGTCATTAAAAATTAATATGAAATATTTTATAATTAATACTTTTTATTAATTTTATAATTTTATCAAATTATCAAATTAAAATACTATTTCAAATTTTAATAAATTTAAAATTTGAATGTACCAAATCCTCTTCTTTTCTTCATCCTCGCCCTCGCCCTCGCCCTCGCCCTCGCCCCTGCTTCACAAATAGCTCGATGGAGCTCCGTAGAGCTCCAGCGAGCTCCACATTTTTTTAACGCCTTTGGCATTTTAAGAACGTCTCCCCTTGAGGTGCACGTCAAGACATTTATAAAAAAACTTTTAAAAATAGTGAATACAATACAATGATTTTCCAGATAATCAGTCAAGACAATATTATTCTTGTCCAAACGTATTTAATTTCAAAATTCCCGTGAGATTCAGTGTGCTTGTGTGTGTGTGTGTGTAATCACACACAGAGAGGTAGATGGCATACTCTTGCACTAGTATAAGAACTGAGAAATATTAATATCTTGACAGTCTTACCCTCAAAAATTATTATGAGATCTAGCATATTCATACAATGACACAGAAAGAGAGTGAGGTCTTTGATGTCATTTCACGTGCACAAGACTCTTACATTAGCATGAGATTTAGGAGAGATTAATATCTCGACAATCATACTCTCAAAAATCATACAGACTGTGTCTGAAAAAATATCAAATTCGTGACCTACAATACTTATACGAAGATACTTGTTATTGTATTAATATATGACCTATAATATATACATACTATACAATAACTTCTCATATGATAGTCATACAAATAATATTATCATCCAAACATATTTAACTTTAAAATTCTTATGAGATTCAATAAAAGGTGTCAAAAATGACCGGCCCGGCCTGATTTTTTCAAGCCCTACCGAGCTGGCGTGCCATGCCTTCCATGGAGGGCAGGCCTGGCATGAGCCCACGACCCAAAATATGCACGAGTTGGCAGGCTCGAGTTGGGTCGGTCAATTTTTAAAAACCTAGAGTTTCAGCGCTGCACTGCCGTCGGGTGTGCCGAGCCTTGCCAGTCGGGCATCAGCACATCATCCCCCTATCGGGCGTCACTTGGTGCGTGGGCTGGCGTGTCATGCCCACATGCCAGGCACCCTTGCCGTGCCTAGACCAGCATGGCATGACTCATTCCGAGGGTGCGCATGGCACGAGCCCGAGCACGGCACCGTAGCATTGCCGGGCCCAGGTCACCCGACCCCTTGACACCTATAGATTCAATATATTTTTATAATTGCACACAAAGAGATGATGGTAGTAAAAATCATACCTAGTATACAAGACTCATGGATTAGCACAAAATATAAGAGAGATTAATATATGGACAACTTTATCCTCAAAAGTCAGAGACTGTATGATAAGTATTGAATTTGGGATCTATCAAATTTGGACGAAGACATGTATTTCTATATCAAGACATAAGACATCTGGTACATACAAGCAACACAATAACTTCTTATATTACCTACTTTTACCCTAGGGCCCCACAAAACATATAGAAATATCAAATGGGCCATGCCGGGCTGGCCCGACCCATTTTTAACATGCCCAATCGTTCTTCCATAGCAAGCATGGGCCCGCACCACGAATCCTCAAGGTTTGGCCCAGTCGGGCCAAACCCATAATTTTAAAAAAAAAATAGGGTTTTGTCGTTCCGGCGACGTGCCGCAACGGTGCCGTGCCGCCATGATTCTTCTTCACTTTCGAGGCTCGGCGAGCCTCACCCGTCGGGCTCAGCTTCTGCCACTGGGGTGATTTCTCGGCTCGTGCAGAGGTACCATGCCAACCCCGCCACGGTATCGTGATGGGCCATGCACGTCATGAGGCCCGGTTGGCCTCGGCACGGCACGGTTGATGCCGTGGACAGGCACGAGCACGGGCACGGGCGCGGGAAATTCACATGCCATGCTAGCCCAGGCAAAGCCGAATCGTGGCGTGGCTCGTGCCGGGCCGGTTGACACCTTTATAGGTAGCTCATTTTCAAGCACTTACTAGCATAGTCAGAAATTTATTTTCTACCCCAATTTGAACTAAGACTATAGCTTTGAGTTTGACCTAAGATTCAGTATAACAACCGCCCTAGAACTCCTCTACCTCATAGCAATCAACCAGCGTGAGATCAAAATAAGTGGGGGGGAGGGGGCAGGGCATAAAGAACAAACCAGGTAGCTCAGCCACGGATGTGCTGCAAGCAAACTTTTTCTGCAACTCGGATGCCAGAGCTTCGGCATTTAATAGAAACGTTTCCAAACCCGAGACCCTGGTGACCTTCTTGCTTCCCTGCCGTCTCTCCGCCATGATCTGCACGTTCCTCAACGAGCCTCTACGAACGGCCACCTCCCCTCCTGGCGCAGCAACGCGGTAGTGGGCCTGCATCCTGTTCAGAAATGTCGATCCCAAATCCTTCTTATGAATTTCCGTTGGATATCGTGATCCCTTCTTCACCGACCCCTTGAACAGAGCATCGCACAGAACTGGATCCAAGATCACCACGGACTTATCTCCCGGCTTCACCAGGCTCTTGTTCTCGACATACTCAAAGACAACCCCGGTAGCTTCCAAAGCGCCGTAGAATGCTCCCGTGTCAGCTCCGGCCGAAGCAAAAATGGGGCTCACGTGGACGCTCGGCTTATAAATATTGCTGATTTCTAGCATCTTCCGCGACCGGCTGCTGCTGCTGCTGCAAGCCTGCTGCTCAGCATTCTGGCCCGCGCTCTGTTCCTGCCTCTTCTCTGGCTTGAAGGACGTGTAACTTGGATGAACACGGTTCACCGAAGTCAACACCATTTCCTTTCTGTGTTTGTCTTCTTGCACAGAGATCTAGCAGAAAATAAGTACACACAAACACACTTACGCACATATATTGTCATATATGCGCATGCGAAATGTGCCACAAAGCCAATTAATTAGGTGGGGAGGAAGCTTTATCATACTTTCATAGCAAAAAAAAAAAGCATGGTTTTTGTTTCCCTCGCAGAGGTTGAAAAAATGGCTCGGACCACAAGGGGGAGGAGGGGAGGGGAGGATACCAGCCCAGAAGAAGACTCAGATTGTAGCCACTTGGACAATTTCTTGTGGGAAGATTTCTTGATATCTAATGTGATGCCCAGGGGCCTGCAAGGTAAGACATGGCCGGCCCTGCACGAGAACATGTTAAAATATGGTGTTTGTTTATCACGTTTGTCCTTATATCACATAACTGCAAGAACACTTATTTGTTATTACACCAGGGAGTATCTCTCACCCATTTATGAGATGATGCTGTTTTGACAACACATCGAATCAACTAGATGATTTCATTAAATTGAATAATATATCATATTACACACACACACACACACACACACACACATATTTCGATTTTAAGTAGTTGGGAATACTAAATCATAAATTAATTCATATGAATCTAATTAATACCAATTATCAAGGAACAACGATCCTCAAAAAGTCATAAAAATAAAAACTAAAATATCAAAAAAAAAAATTTATCAACCATGAGAATTAATTAACGTGAAAAAAATTAACTCAAATCTTTAGTACTACGAATTTAACGTGAAAAAAATAACAAAATACCAAAAAAAATTATAAAAATAAAAACTAAAATAACAAAAAAAAATTACCAATTATACAAAATAAGAATTAATTAACGTGAAAAAAAGTACCAAAAAATTTAATTCACGATTCCCAAATCTCTAATCAAGCATTCCGATTCTCTATTCGAATCTCAATTTAATAACTATGAATAGGATACCACTTAGTCGATGATTATATATATATATATGTATGTATGTATGTATATTTATATTTAGTTATTTATATTTAATAAATATGACATAATTATTTAGTTTGATATTCTCTAAGAAGAGAATATGACATCTAGATTAATTTATTTATATATTTATGTATATTTTTGAACATAATTGTTCTGTTTGATAATTCTCTAGGAAGAGAGAATATAACATCTAGATTAATTGGAGGTATGATTATCAAAAAGGACATGTCTTAGTGCAATGAAAAATATTTTTGTCCAATTTTAATAGGTATTTGATTTAAGACTCATTTAAAGTAATTTCTTTAATTTTTAGAATAAACAAGTTACTCTAATGAATTGATAGTCCGGACAGTACTATAGATAAGTAAGAAAAAATAATAGATCTAAATATAACCCCTGAACTCTCTTCCTGAACTTATTAAAAAAATAGAGATACTCAAAAAAAAAAAAAAAAAAACATTTTTACTTATTAAAAGTCTATTAGTTTCTGATAAAAAATATGTGTATTTTCTTTGAGTAGTAAAGTATCTAATGAAGATACACCTCAAGACTCTAAATATCAATTTGTCCTACCCTAAAAAGCAATTAAGAGCAAAATAAACATTTTCAAAAATTTTAAAAGATAAGCTAAATAATTTATCTCAAAAATATAAGATCAAAAAATATATAAACTAAGAAAGAATATAAAATAATATCTTATTGATGAGATATAATATAATTAAACTCATATATTTCCAAAAATATTTTAAAATACTATTTCCAAGTAATATAGTTCAATTTATCTCTATCAAATATTTATTATTCATTTCAATAACTATATTATGTTATAGTAAATTAACACAAGAAATCTAAATTTTCAACCCCAACTTAGGTTAGAATATTTGTCTGACCTGGCTCATGTTCTACCTCTAGCCCAAATCAAAAATCAAAAATTAAGATATCTCAACTCTAATGTGAATTGTAGCACGAGGAAATGCACTACAAGAGTTGTTGTGCTCTAGTGGGAACACAAACTTTTATTACAGTTCCAATGATATTTTCTTCCCACGGAGTCTAAACAATGGGCGTAGCCATCCACCGCATACAATGAGTGGACGATAATGGTTCTGACAACACATACTAACATGTACCGTGTTGGTGGAGTATAAATCTTTATATACTCCCTATATAATATGCAAATAGGATTGCACCTCGGGCAGGTTGAGTCAGGTTGCCTCGGCTAAGTTATGGTTGTGCGGGTCGGGTTCAAGTTCTGTGGGTTGGATTGGGTTGTATCAATCATAATTCATAGCAATAAAAATTATTAAAAAAATTAATAAAAATTAAATTATTAAAAATTTCAAATTACAACCATAAATAGATTTATCTAATAATCTAATATAAAATTAAAAAATATTAATTTTTAAATATAATAATTTTTTATAAAACTCAAATTTTTATAACATAAAAGTAAAACTTACTTTATAATTTTAAATTAATTATAATGAATTAATGATTATGAACATAAATATTTTAAATTTTAGCTTAGATTATAAGTATCAAATTTTACATTTATAATCAAAACAATAAATAATATAAAATATTATACAATATAAGCTACAATAGCCATTAATAATGCAATACAAAATAAAAAATAAAAAATAATTATAAAACTATAAAAATATAACAAAGATCATAACAATTTCTAAATTTTTGTAAATTAATACCTAAAAAATTATGATTTAGTTATTTGGTTGACAATTATTTATTATGATAGTCAGACACCGAAAAATATTCATTCTAATTTGACATTACATAAAATTGACAAACCATATCGATTTTTTTTTAGTTTTTGTTTATTTTATTTTATTTTTTTATTTTATTTTTTTTAGTTTTTTATATTTTTTTTATTTTATTTTTTAAATTTTTTTTGAAATAGATCATAAAGAATTCTACCATCTGAAAATGAGTATTTCCAATTAGATAACTAAGAGATGCTGCAATACTAAGAGCATCTTCAATCACACTTAACAAAATAGCTACTCAAAATATATTTAAATATTAAATTCACTAACTTAGCTAGTAAATCTTTAGAATACACTCCAACCACGCTCTCTATTTTACACCTAACTTCTAATAATTTTAAAAAAAATCAAAACATATATAGAGAGAGATAAAGAGAAAAAAAGAGAGAAAAAACTTAGAGAGCTCAAATAACTCTCCAGATTTATTGAGTCATTTGAGTAAATTAGAAAATAGAGAGTGAGATAGAGAATGAGTTGAATAAGATTTTTTGTGTTTGGCTAGCTAAAATAGCTAAAAGCGAATAAATAGCTAGTCCATTGGAGATGCTCTAAGATTGAGCGCGGACCAAAACCACGTTTCAATCAAAATGACCAAAAAACAAGGAGACTTGTTCTCTGGAAACCATGATTCGAAGCACCAAATTGTAATTTTACAAATATGGCAAAAATTGTCATTTGAATTATTCAAGAACAGTAAAAAAATGTGCCATAACAAAGGCATCTATACAAGAACACAGGTTGAGGACATTGAAGCAGGCAGCCAAACTGAGAGAGAAGATAGAAATTAATTTCAGGTTATCTACATGGAAAAATTTACCATAATGTGCTTCCAGGCATTGGAAGATCGCTCTCCTTCACAGTCGTGTGGAGGGCCTGCAGGAGGGATTTCTCCAGGTAGCCATCCATGTCTTTGTTAGGAGGAGGAGGTGGGTCCTCAGCTGGATATTCAGCAGCGCCAACATGATTATCAGTTATATTCAAATCATGGGTCCCTGCAATTAACTGTTCCACAGGAAGAGTTCCATTGCTCGCATCAGCGCATCCTTCTTCAATAGCAGCATCATTCTCCTGCTCCATTAAAGGAGCAGGGGAAGCATCAAGTGAACCAGAGACATGGGCCAGAGGGGGAGCAGGATCTTCAAGGACGACGTCGGCCAGAAAACCATCATTTGGGACATAATGGCCATCAAACTCCCTGTAAGCATTGGCGCTACCATATTAGCATATCAGAGCATATAAATGTGTCAAGAACCAACTATTTTTGATCGCAAGTGTCATATTACCACAGCAAATCACGATAGTAGTGAGTTACCCATAAGGCTTTTCCTCGCCACCCTGCATTTTCTGCTTCCATGCGCTTCATGGTAGTTACTCCAACCTGCATGATCATAGTCGACATCTAAGAAGCAAGGACACGGACACGGACACGAGGATACGACACGGCAGAATACGGGGACACGACAAATTCTAAAAAACTAGGATACGGATACGACATCATAAAAAAAATAAAAATAAAAATTATTAATTATAAATATTACGTATTTTATAAAATTCATTAAATTAAATTAAATTAAAATATTTTATTATATAAAATAAATATATATTGTTTATTTTATAAAATAAAAATATTTTATTTTATAAGATTATATTTATAATTATTTTATTTTATATAATAATATTTTATAATTATATTATATAAAATTATATTTTTTTATTTTATAAAATAAAAATAATTTATTTTATTTTATTAAAATATTTAATTTTATTTTATGACACATCCCCACATAAATACGCCCGCCCCTTCCTCTCCCCTCAAATCGCGCCCGCCCCCTGTTAGTGGCCGACGTCGTCGGACGTCGGGCACTATAGACATGGATATGGCAGCCGACGCAACCATCCGATATGCCACGTAGCGTATCGAACACGTATCCGTGCCATGTCCGTGCCGTGTCCACGTGTCCAGGTGTCGGACACGTGGACACGGCTATAGGGAGCCGTGTCCGTGCTTCCTTGGTCAACATAGTATGGAGATGAACATTAAAATTATGTTTACTCAGACATACAAGAGCTATGCATTGTGCTCATGCTTCCCTAACATCGTATTTCAGACAGATAGAATGATTGTGGATTCTATTAATTTAGGTTTTTAACATTGATAAAATAAACTCTATCGCTATATCTTTATCTCATGCAAATCAAACAAACTCTAACTCATAAATAAGAAAAAAATAAGATATTGACAAATCACACATTGGGGTGCTCCTATTATACATTGATATAATATATTTTTGGGTAATTTTTAGATTCTAAAACAACCAAAAAATTTTTTTAAAAAAAGTAGACATGTAAGCATGGAAGCATGTTTGGGTCATTGATTTTTGGGGCCCAAAATATAAATATTTTATGTTATATAATTTACTTTTTCAAAAAAAATTAATACAACCCACCAAAAATATAAATATTTATGTTTTTGAGCCCCAGAAACATAATCTTTATTTTATTAAATTATTTTTATATTTTTTTTATTAAATAATTAAAAAAAATAATATATGTTTTTAAGAAAAAAACCAAGTAACACAAGCATACTCTCAATAATGAATATAACAAAATATCTCGAGTTATCTCCAGTCACATTTTTACTAGATCCTCAAATACCAAAATAAATAAAATTCAAATGAGTTCTTACCCAAGCATATTTAGTGGGTAGAAAAGAATCATTAGATATATTTTCATATCTAATGAGTCTCATAATTTAATATAAAAAACTCTTTAAAATATAAAATTTTCAATTGAATCAAAAATAAATTATCAAATCAAAAATAAATAAATAAATAATACTTAAAGATCTAGTATGACACCTAATTATAAGAGAAAGGACAAATAAATCAACCTAGTAAGATTTTTTTTCATTGAAACATTATGATCCTACAAGACAATATTTATACAATAAAAGGTAATATTAAAATTGAGTTATTTAGCAACATTGCTCATTAAAAATAGATTATTTAAGAATGAATGAATAAATAAAATTTGAGAAAGAAAAAAAATATCAAATAAATATCATTATAAATAAATACTGAATATATTTTGTTACTAGCTATAACAACATTCAAAGAAATTAAAAAAAAATAAATAATTAGTGATTACATGTGATGTAATTGTTTATCCATGAATAAATAACTTAAATGTTTGAAATGAGAAAAATACTCATGAGAGCTATAAATACCTGAAGAATAAGAAAAATTATTATTATCTGACTAGAGAGGAGATTCAGATAATTTCTCTCAAATAAAGATCAGAGCGCGGGAACTCTAATAAGAACCTCTGAATGATTCTGGTAGTTGGGCTATCTCACTCAACAATGTGAAATATTTTTAATTTTCTCTCTGAAAATAATTCTCAATAACTAGCATTGGTATAAACACTTTTCTTAAATAAGTATGCACTATATTGAAGATCTATTAGCCCTGTCACTACCATGACTATAACTCTCATTATCTCCAAAGCATGTCATATAACCAATAATAAAAATTTTCGATATATCCACCGATATATCTCTGATATATCCATAAATTCTAAGTATCGATATATTCATTAAGATCGATATATCTATCCTTAATTGGTACTCATATGCAAATACACACCAATATATCTTCGATATATCCGATATATCCGTAAAATCAAAGTACCGATATATTCGTAGAAACCGATATTTTAATCCTTGCATATAACACATCTCTCCATTGGGTCTCTGTAGATCTTGTCCATAAAAATACAAAATTATCCGATAATTTTGTCTCTAATCCAAAGTAAAAAAATATGATCACTCAGAAGAATGATCAATATATGTCATAATCCACACGTACACGATACAATGGGATAAATAAAACACAAAAAACTAACCATAAATCATATATTACACAAAAAATAACCAAGAAAATCAAATAAAACTAGGTTTCTTCACATTAAGTCGATCAAAAATTACCAACAAATAAATATCATGACAATTAAAATAGTATTTTCTAAGCAAAAAATGGATCCAAATAAAAAAAACATATCTACGAATTTGATTGAAAATAAGTGATCTATATAACTTATTCCAAGTAGTTTGAATGATAATAATCAAGTGTACCTTATCTTTTGGACAAATAATCAAGTGGAAAAAATCATTTATTATAATATGGTGATTGCAGCATGACGTTTTCAATGACAGCAGCAAAAACATGGTGAGAATGGGTCGCTATTTTATTACTCTCAGACCAGAATAAAACCTAAGCAATAAAAAAAGAACACAGACTTGGCATCAGCTACTGTCAAGGCAGACAGTGGCAAACATTTACGCTTGCATGAGGACTTACAGCGATGGGGGCGGGATTCCCAGGAACTTTCACTGCCCATTGTTCTCCAGCAGAAAAATCAGGCAGACCTTGAGAAGGTAGCTCGATCCCGGGGAACATCAAATCGGCCCCTCCAATAATGAACCGCGAAACCTCGGGTCCCTTTAGGGTAAAACAAGGCAACAACTCAGGAATCTTCCACATAGCATAAACTGCATGATGGACAACGTAGAGCTCTCAATTGATAGGAACATTGCCGAGGAATAACAAGTTGTTAGCTTTTTTTATGAAGACTATTACAAATTATTTAAGAAAATGAATTTATTACAAACCAGTGGGATAAATCTCTCTGTCTCGTCCATCACCAATATCAAAAAACATAGGCACTCCCCCCTCACCATAATATACAAGAGCTCGGTTTTGAAGCTTAGAGACAGCTACCTCTACCTGTAACATATTAGTTTTCAAAATCAAGAAGCTTGTAGAATATCCGCATCAAAGAAATGAAATCTAAATGTATATAAGTTCAAGGAAGGATCACTCGAGGCATCTCAAATCAAAGCAAACAATGTTATGAGGGATGGTTGAATATGTTTCATGACTTACCAAAATTCAAATTTAGTATATCTAGACAATCTCAAAAGAAACTTGTATGTAGATGTGTCGGCCGGGCCGAGCGGCCCGGGTACAACCCACGGCATGGAACGGTCCGAAACCGTGCATGATCCTGGACCATTCCGCCCCATGGCACAGTTCACACTGTGATGGCCCGGCATTAACCGTGGCTTGTGCCGGGCTAGACACGACTTGTTTGCCTGGCCCGGTGACACATTCCACCGGTCCAAGGAGACAGGTACCCATGATTGGCTATGAGTCAAGAATCAAGTCCCGTCAGGTAGAGGTGTCAACGGGGCCAGGCCGGCCAGGCACGGAAAAATTCCGTGCCTGGGCCCGTGCCGTGTCGTGCCTGACCCGGCACGGTTCGGCCCGCGGCACGGCACACCGGCACGGGTCTGTCCCGTGAGCCCGACCCCACGATGCCCCTCCCGCAAAAAAAAGACCGTGGGTCGGGTCTGATTCGACCCGACCAGCGGTCCCCCGTATCCCGAACCGCTCGGGCATACAAGCCCGAGCGGGCCAGGCAAGGCACGGTAGCAAGATCGTGTCCTAAAAAAATAGGTTGGCCCGGCCCGGCCCGTTTGACACCTCTACCGTCAGGTGACATCCAGACGAGACGGGTTATTTTAAAAAAAAATTCAACCACATAAGCTAGATCTTGCTTACATGACCGATTACAATTGGCCGGCCACATAAGCAAGTCACCCCCATTGCATTTTCATACAATGGGTTCCAACATGAATGGTCCAACATTGCCTTGCACTCGGTCATGCCACTGTGCCGTGCTGGGCTGACCAGCATATTCTCGTGCAGTGCCAAGCAAGGCCGTGCCTCGTTCAAATGGGCCGTGTCGGCATGACACGGCCCATTTAACACCTTTACTCGTATGAATATCCTGATAAATTCATTATCATTATCATTATCAAAACTCAAATTTTATCAGTGATTATTATTATTATTATCAAAAATTATTTTAGATATTAATGAGATTGATTATATAAATTTTAGTTTGCACATGGCATTCCACATGCTCTCATTCAGATCAAAAATAAGGTTGATATTTATCATTATAATCATCAAATTTTCAAAAAACTATGTCGACAATTTAAAAATTTTCCCTAAAAAAAATCATGTTTAATCACTTGCACATACAATAAAACCATAAGGTATATCTATCTATAAATTTTTAGTTTATGAACACATGTAAGGAAATTCATTTATCTTTTGATTTAAAATTTTATTTTTATATATTTTCTTTCATATCAATTGTTTAACATATACAACATTATTATTATTAACCTTATAGATATTTTTTGTCATCACATATTTTAAACTATAATAATTTTTTAATCTAATTGATATCATTCTATTGCATAAAAATTTATGATATTATTGTTCATGATAATTATCTAAAATCTTAATTATGTTATAGTTTAAAATATTTTTTTAATCTAGTTTATGAACATAAAAAAATTATGACATTTTAAGCCTTATAGATAATTATTATTTAAATTTACTATTATTTTAACTTATAAATCTTAATTATCTTAAATATAACATTTTAATACTTGATGTGTTTAATAGCAATTATGTTAAAGTTTATATTTATTTTTTTTTTCTTTTTTTTTTTTTGACTTTTTACTCTATGGATGAGAGTACATGGCATGCGTTCTGCCAATCTAAGTAGCATAGTATTTATAAGAGCTCTCTGTTAGTGTATTTTATATTTTTTCTTTATTTAAATTTTTTGGTTTTCATTTATCATCATATCATAGTGATTCCTAGATATAGAAAAAAAAAATGTGCCTATAATATCTCAAATGCACGCGTGTAGATACGTGTGTGTTTAAGCAGTGCACATGTGTGCATTGTGCTTATTGTGGATACAAACGCACCAATGCATGATGGAGGAGTATACACACGTTGCACATCTATTATTGGTGTTGGAGGTGGGCACGATGGAAAGTCGATGATCACTGCATCGGCATGTTGGTTCCTGCACTATCAGCACGTGCATGTGTTGAGCACATGCAGTGAATGTGTGTGGACTGTGCAAGTGCTATATGAGCATTGCACATGTGTGTGGTGAGCATGTGTGGTGAGAGTGTGTGGACTGCAGTAAATTGTTTGATGTGTAAGCACTATATTTGTTCTATGGTGGAGCAAAGAGGATCGTGCCATTGTGGTGAGCTAGAGAGGTTCGTAGGGTGATTCACACATTTATACTTATATGTTGATTGGATGATGTCAAAATTCTGATTACTACTTTATAAAGGCTAGGGGTAATAAAATTATACACAGTGAATTACTAGAGTTCAAACATAATTTTTTGGTCAATAAAAGATAGATTATCTAGAGGTGTCAACAGGGCCGAGAAAATCCGGTGCCCGGGCCCGTGCTGTGCCCGGGTAAGGCACGAGCCGTGCCTAGGGGTGCTAATGAGATGAGACAACTCGCAAGCTACTCGAACTCGACTCGGTCAAAACTCGGTCAAAACTCGGTCAAAACTCGAATCGAGTGAGCTCGAGCTCGACTCGAAGTGTTAACGAGTCGAGTCAAGCAACTCGTAACTCGACTCGAAAAGCTCGCGAGAAACTCGAAAATATTTTGTATATAAAATTTTAAAAGTTTTATTTTTAAATTTGATATCTTTACTTTAGGGGATGTCATAAATAATGATAGTCTTATTTTAATGATAGTCCATGTGTAGATTACTTAAAACTAAAGTTTTATGATGTTGTAGTGACTGTTAATTCTGATTTTTGTGTTATTCATATTCCTTGTTTATTTTTTATTATTCATATTCCTTGTTTTATTTGATAACAAATTAACAATTAACAACTAGGAGACCCGGTTTTGAAAATGACATGGTCCAATATCGAGTCGTGTTCAATTCAAATTCAAGCTTGAGTCGAGTTTAATTTCGATCTCGAGCTCGAGCTAGTTCGAGCTTCGAGATCGAGCCTGTCTCGAGCTCGAGCCGAGTTTGAGTTTTGCATTTTCGAGTTCGATTTGAGTTTCATTTTTCAAGCTCGCGAGCTTTCGAGCTAGAGTCGAGCTCGGATTCGAGTTTTCGAGTTCGAGTCGAGCTTATTTGAACTCGAGCTCGACTTGCATTATTAGCATCCCTGGCCGTGCCGTGCCGTGCCTGGCCCGACACGGTTCGGTGCCCGTGGCACAGCACACTGGCACGAGTTTGTTCCGTGTTCCCCTCGCTTCGCCCATCCCGGTTTGGCCCGTACGGCCAGGCTAGGCCTGAGCAAGCTAGGCACGGCACGGCACGGTACAATAACCGTGCCGGCCTGGCCCGGCACGAAAGCACGCCCGTGCTTAAAAAAATGTGCCAGCCCAGCCCAGCTCAGCCCATTTGACACCTATAGGATTATCCTCCCAGAGAGGGCCCTGGTGATAAGAGAAAAGAAATATGGTTTCAAATTAACTTGTAACTAATGATTTTCATGAGACAAGTTATTGAGATAGAATCGGCATCTATTTTTCATCTTGTACTATATGTAAAATATTATGCAAGTTAGTAGTATCACCATGACATCTCATACCACACAAAATACATGATATCTTTTCATAGCTTATGAGATTGAGAAAGAAAATTATTCATTTTACTCGTTTCACACAAATAACTACACAAGCTCTGGAAGATAGTCTTGACAAAGATGAATGTAACAGAAGGAGTTAGACAGATATATCAATTTCTTGATATTATGTTGATGTACTCACAACTCAATAGTTTTTAGCATTCCACAAATAAATTCTAAGTGATAACAAGTTTTCAACTTGACTAGAAATACATTAACAAACAATTATGTATATACAATAGGGGTGTCAAACGGGCCGGGCCGGCACGGCATGGCCCATTTTTAACCAGCACGATCGTGCTTCCGTGCCGGGCTGGGCACGGTTACTGTACCGTGTCGTGCCTGGCCCGGCAATGTTTATAAAACCCGGGCCCGGCACGGCCCGCAGGCACGGCGGACCATGCCGTGCCTCTCCAGGCCCGCTCGGGCATTCCTGTCCGAGCGGTTTAGGAAACGGGGACCGCGGGTCGGGTCGAATCAGACCCGACCCGTGGTCTTTTTTTGCGGGAGGGGAAGCATGGGGTCGGACTCACGGGGCACCCGGCACGGGATAAACCCGTGCCGGTTTGCCGTGCCGCGGGCCGAACCGTGCCGGGCCAGGCACGGCACGGCTCGTGCCAAAGCTGGGCACGGCACGAGCCCGCGCACGGATTTTTCCCGTGCCGTGCCTCGTGCCGTGCCGGCCTGGCCCGGCATGGTTGACACCTCTAATATACAAGATAGATTGAGAGCAATTAGAGAGGCACTTCATTCAATATATATTGAATGTAGACAGGGTGTAACTCATAGTAAAAAAAAAAAGATATGAGAGTCTCAATACAATACGCACACTAGACACCACGAGAGGAGGGGCCAGCATTCACTGACATATTTAATAGATTCTCATACATTTGAGCATATCAAATCAAATAATTCATACTGACATAAATTTAGAAGGCTGAATAAAAAATTATGATATATTTTTTTAACTGACATGTCTCACGCTGAAATGTAAAAACTCCTCTGATACCTAGTGGAATAACTTATCATAGAAAAAATGGGATACATTTTAATCTATTCAATTATTTAAAAAAAAAAACTTCTTTAAAATATTATGATAATGTATGATAACATCAAGAAAAATAAAATTAGAATTAAATTATTTTTAATAATAATTCACAAAAAAAAAACTAGCATAAAAATAAGAATTTAAAAAATATATACAAAAAAAAATACAATATCAAATTGAATATAATCATAATCAAAACATTTTAAATTTTATAATTTACGATTATAATATTTGAGAAACAAAAACATAAAACAATAGATAATGGGTGATTACTTATAATATTATTATTGAATCTCACATCTAAAACTCAAATATCTAAATTGAGAATACAAATTATGAGAATTATAATACCCGAAGGATGAGAAATACCTATTACAGCCTTAAAGAAAAATTTTATACAATCATCTCTAATGAGTATCATAGTGAAGAAACAATGTGAAAACTCCTAGATAGCTTTTATAGTGAAACCTATCTTTCTCAATACTTTATAATACTCTCGAGTCACGACCTATTTTCTAAAAATAATTACCAACATCCCTCTAGTATACCATTTATTCCTACAATCCATGCACCAGAGGAAAAATTTCATGTGCCTGCATGCTAACATCATAACATTGCTCCCTCAATTGAGACAGACCATGGGTTGGTATCACACACAACATTAATAACAATGGTGAGTCAGAGTCAAGTACAAATATTGGCACAATAGTGAGTTAGTATTATATATGAATATTGAACTGACAATCTACTACACACGATTCTACCATTTTTAAATTTTTTCCCATTCCTTGGACATTTACTATGTGCACTCGCATGTGCATAGTGCATGTTTATTGCTAAGAACATTTGCACTTGATACCCACTTAAATTTTGGTGCACCTAAGGTTTTTTGCTACCCAATTTGTTATGCTACCCAATTTGTTTCGCTACCCACTTAAATTGCTCTACTACTCATGTATTATAATAATATATATATATATATATATATATATATATATGTATAGTCATGTTGATAAAACACCAATTTATATGCTTTCATAAAAAGCAATTTAAATAGATTCTTCGCCTGATACATGCCAGCTCAACTATGTTTCTTAAAAGAGAGCAATTTTAATCAAATGTTTGCCTGACGCATTTCAAGTCATGTTAAGATCCATGTTGAATAGATTATATCATCATCAATTTCCAAAAACCTGCATTTCTCAACACCATTTCGCTCTTCAACAAATTCGCTGCATAAGTTAGACTTATTCCATACCAGACCTTCAGCGCCACCCCAACAAAAACAGTTGATATCATTGAGGGAGAGAAGGAGAACGTACTTTGGGAGGGAGCAAAGTGTCAATATCTGCATCGGAAGCGCGAAGGAACTTTTCTTTGACTGTACGTTTCAGATTCTTCCAGTCTGCGCCGGATAGTTTCTGACTCAATTTGACCTCTATTTTCTTCTTGAACATTTTGCTTTCTCGATTAATCAAGGCGAAAGGTGTGATGGCGATTGGATGACTGACAGAGGGAAGCCGCAGAGACGAAATGCAGAATTTTTTTTTAATTTATTTATTTTATTAGATTAACGAAAGCTATTGTATATGTATAATTGTGTGTGTGCGAGCGCGCGCGCGCGTAAGTATCAATGTCTACGTGTTATGACTTGTGACTAATTCACATATTTTAATTTTTAGAATTTTAAAAAAAAATATTTTTACTTTTTTTATTTAAATTCTGAAATATTATAATATAATTATTCTAGTCATATTTTAAATAATTATTTATCTAATAAATAATTTTTAATAATTAATTTTGTATAAGTGTGTGTGTGTTGTGACAGAGTAAATCCGTAGGTCCGTACCGGGCTGACTTCCACAGACTCGTGCCGGGTCGGCTAAAAGGGGCCGGGACGGCCCGGCACGGCCCATTCGACACCTCTATGTTCCGGTACAGGAGCTCATGGTTAAAAAACGCAACAACAAGACGTGATCAAGCCGATGCTACTTAAAAAAGAAGTAAGAAAACCTCACAAAATTAAGAATGTTTAATAGAGGAATAATGTGTGTGACGAAGAGAAAAATAAATAAATTTAAGGAACCTCTGAAAATAATCGAATACAAATTTAATGAAATTTTAAATTAGTGAAAAATGAATTAAGATTTAACAAATCTTACAGAATTAAAATTTAATTATTTTTAAAAAGCGAAGTTCCAGATTAAAAAATTTATAATAATAGAATACAAATTTTATGAAAAATAAAATAATCAGATATAAACTAAGGAAAAATAATAATGATGATAAACATGTCTTATAACGTATTGGGATGTTGTATATTTTTTTTAAAATTCTAATAAAAATTGCAAAATTCAAAATAGTAAATCCAATTTAACCTTAATGATAAAAAATTACTTAATAATAACTTAACGTGAAATAATAAAATATGAATTATAATAAACATATATCTTTGAATTGTTCATTAAATAATTCTCTTTTCTCAAATAAATTTAAATTTCCAAACAAAAAAATAATAATAATCACTTGTAATATTATGATCCCTCTCAATTATTATCTAATCTCTCTCATATCTTTTCTTTTTTCCATCAAAATTTACACCTTCATAAAATCTTCATAAATAATGATTTATAATATCCTCATATATATTAACAATTTTAGAGCAATTCAATTCCAAATGTTTTTTTTTTTTTGGGATATTTATATTTTGCATTTTTGGTGCATCAAAAATAAAAAAAAAAATAACAAAATAACAAAAATAAAAAAATAAAAAAAAATAAAAAATTTTATATATTTTTCGAAAATTAGAAAACAAATTATACCCAACTCAAAAATAATTAAATTTCGATACATTGATCTGATTTTATCCCTCAAATATTAAAAAAAAAATAAATAAATCTCAATTAAACTGATTTTCAAAATGGGAAGCTACATTTTTTTTTTCCAAAACACATTTATCTACACATATATATTACCATATCAAAATACATGTGGTCATCCAATCACAAGCAACATAGCATTTAATTCAGGATATATATATATATATATATATCTATATACGTATTTATGAATATATATAGACTCTTAAATTTACATAAAAACATTTATTCTATATATATATATATATATATATATATATATATTTTTATATATTTATTTATTTATATATTTATTTATTTTTGAATTATTTCATTTTTGATTAGGTGGGGCCCACATTCAGATTGGGTAGAAAGCAAAACAGAAAAACTGCATATTCCTCACCCTGCTAGTCCAACTGCCCATGTCTTTGGTAAATCATTTACAACCGTGAACGCTCTTTATTAATAACGAACTTTTTCTTTGATTCTTCCAATCGCTAGCAAATAACCAGGAAGAGTGTTCCACGTCAGCTAATTAGAATCCATCCAACAAAATAAATGCAAAAAAAAAAAAAAAAAACATACACCGGCAAGAAAATCCTAAATCAGGCATCAATTATGAAGAACACCACGGGCTCGTCTTGGCTGCCGAGAAAGAGAAGAAGATCATTACATATGCTGGATCGAGAGCGGAAAGCAAGTAGTCTGTAAGATATGGATAAATTATCAGCTTGTGGGGTTGAGGCTGGGGCGGGGGCTTGATCTAGAGGCGATGGGGCGGACGTAAGTGAGATTGCGGGTGGTCGGGGAGACGCCATCTCTCTTCCACTGGTATCTTCTGAACCGAGGAACGGGAGGCGGCTTCACGGGAAGGCGAGCTCGAAATGTGCTTGAAAAGCTTCGCGGGAACGTCCCTGCAAATCTCGCTCCTGAATATGGCACGGCACGGGAAACACGTGGCCGCACCGCAGCCGAGGCTTCTTGTGGAGCAGAGCTTCTCTTCACCACCTACGCAGAAATATAGAGATAGATTCAGAGATGTAAGAACATATTGAAGAATTTATGCACTTGCGACGTGTCAAACCAACACAGCAGCTGGCATTTTGTTTCTCAAATACAACAATTTGAACATAATGAGAAGATATTCTTAGATTGGTCTAATTTGCATTCATGAGTATGATGTGTCTATATATGTATACATATATTTGTGTGTGTGTGTGTGTGTGCATATATAGATTTGTATGTGTGTGCCTATATATGTGTCTATATGTGTGTGTGTGTGCGCGTGCGCCTGTGTGTTAACGTATATGGGTGTGTGCTTGTGTGTGCCAAAATATGTGCATGTGTGTGCGTGTTTACATATATGGGTGTGTGGGTGTGTGGGTGTGTTTACATATATGAGTATGAGCATGTGTGTGTGGGTGTGTTTACGTATATGAGTATGAGCATGTGTGTGTGTGTGTTTACGTATATGAGTATGAGTATGTGTGTGTGTTTACGTATATGGATGTGTGCATGTGTCTACATGTATAGGTGTGTGTGTGTTTCTGTGTTTGTGTATCTAGATTAGAGGGGTCAACCGGGCCCATTTCAAAAAAACTGAAATTTTTTTTATTTGAATATATCTGACACGTCCACATGACAAATTATGTTAATAAAATCCATGCTGTCACATTGACATGGTAGATGCCATTGAGACTGAACTCCCAATGGCTGACCACAAGATATCGGACGAAAGGACACAGGTACCCCCAACAGTGATAGCGGTCACTATCACTGTCAGACGCGTGTGTCCACATTCACTATATATATATATATATATATATTAAAAATGCCGATTATAAGATCTTGACCATTAGAATTGGTTCTAATGGCAAGGGACAAAAATTCAACAGCGGTCAAGTTTCTCCCCATTTAAATATTTAAAAAATTCAAAAAATATAAATAAAAAAAATATAAAATTTTTTAATATTAAAAAATCTATTAAATATAAATTAAGTATTTAAAATTTCTCATTCTTTATTTTATCTCTCATATCTTCTACTTTCTTTTGATATCCATCTCTTACATTCTTAATTTAAAATTTTTGTTCTCTAATTTCTTCTTTTTCCTTGCAACTGTCCTTGGAAGTTGAAAACCAAAATGACATAATATTTTTAATTTTTTACAACAAATCAAATCACAACTCAGTAGCCACAAGCAACAGTTTCAGTTGTAGCTACACTAATGCCTAACGGTACTAGAATCCAAATATATTTATTTATTTATTTATATATATTAGTTAATTTTTTTAAACATAAACTATAAATTTAACTAATATCTAATAATGAATATTATGATAATTTTACGAAAAAATCCAAGACCAAAACTATGTTTTTTATATTGTTTTGACTCAAACTCAAATGCCTAAAAGATAAAAATAAAAAAAAAAATTATTATTTGGACTCACTTTAAGATAGAAGTGTCAAACGTATCGTGCTAAGAAGACATGGCCAATTTTTTGAGTAGTGCCGTGCCATGCACGCCACGACTCAAAAAGGGTAGATCTAGCATGGCTCGCCGGCCCGAGTCTGCTGGATTCAAGCTAGTTCGTGCCGGTCTTGGGGATTTCGTGCCAGGACGTACCATTTCAAGTCTATTCGAAATCGGATCATCTCTAATTCTAAATATTAAATTTTTTAATACAATATTAATTAATTAATTAAATACAACAAAAAAATAAAATTACAATCATAAATCATAACTCATGAAAATAACATAAAAAAACAAGATTCTTATTATCGATGTATGATAGAATTAAGCAGTAATCAGTATCTAAGTACGAAAATAGCTCGCTCTTATTCAATGAGTCACCCAATCATTTCCCCCTAGCTACATGAATGGAGAAGTTGTCATTTTTAAATATGATATTCATGTCCATATTCAGAATTTAACCACTACTATCATCATACCTAGTATTGTAATATATAAATAGCTTAATCAACTTTTCGTGAAAGAATATTTCAGGTTGTTCCTAATTCATGCACGAGTATATGCATATCAAAATATTCTATATACTAATATTTTAAGTACTTGATTTTTATCTCAATAATCATGTAGCTAAATATCGGGATATCTCAAAACTTCCTAAACATGCTACTAATATTGTATATGTACCTGAGTGCGATGCAAGTCATGAAAGTATAAACTAACAAACAAATATTCGTGTCATAAAATTTTTTTTAGAATTTCATAAATGAAATTTTTGTATGATAATCAATGTCACCAATAATAAGTTTGTCACTCTTACTATTGGCGTAGTTTAATATCACGTATTCATATCTAACGTATGAATCTAATATAATATATGTGTACTTTCAAAGATGTCTCACATCCGATTGAAATTTTTTCTTGATTTGATCCTCAATACAAACAAAAACTATTAAACACATGTTGTCTATGAGATTTATGAAAAAATTTAAAATGAGTTACGTATTTTTTCTTAAGCAGAAGAAACAGCATATATCTTCGCTTGTACTAAGAGTTTAATGACATGACACATATATCTAACATGAAAAAATTCTCCTAATAATTCATCTTTAATGATCCTAACAAACATGTTAATGCCTATCAAACATATATTATCTACGAGACATACGAAAAAATTTTAATGAATTAGGTATTTTTTCTAAAGCAGATGAAATAACATTCATCCCCGCTTATACTAAGAGGTTAATGACATGATACATACATCTAACATGAAAAATCACTCCTAATAGTTCATTTTTAATGATTCTAACAAAGATATTAATGATTACATTATTTTTAGATGCGTTATTAAATATGAAATTATATATTTTATTTTAAATATTATATTTTCTAAAGATTCTCATCGTACACTCAAATGACTGGGCCATCATGAAAATGAAGAATCTCTGAAAATATTAATATTTTTTATTTAGTATCTATTTATACTTTACATAGTGGACAATGATGCATGTATAAGATACATCATACCAACTAATCTAGATATTAGACGTCACAAATATAACATCATAATATTCTCTAAATTTATTAATTATGATTTTTTTTTCTAACGAATAGTATTTTAGTATATCATTCTTAGATATGTACATAGGAATTCTATGATATGTAGACTAAAAATAGATCAGCATGATATTAACTAACCTTTAATCCTCTAAAAATCTAATGAGAAGACCTATCGTGATGATCAATTTAGTCATGTCTTAACACCCTAACTCATTGCAATATATGAAGGGGGTCAACAAAGAGGCTGAACTTGATCCAACCTCAAAGAACTCACTGCTCAATTAAATTTGTCTAGGATATAATGTACTATATTTTTTGGTACATTTTTTAAGATGCCTCTTAAGGTGCTCAGTCTCACATACACTTCTAAAGATTAATATTTTTTATAATATTTGTATTGTGTCGATTCTTCATCGGCACCTTTAATATCTTTAATTTGTATAATATTATAATATGATCAGACAAATAATTTTCTTCTAATTTTTTATTTTTAAAATATTTGGGCCGAGCCATCAAGACAATAGAAGAAAACAAAGTTTCGACGGCATCAGACCTTTCCGCAGGGTTATCATTATCCATATTAAAATTATTTATGTTTATATTAATATTAATTTCATTATCATCATTAAAATTACTATTTATTATTTTTAATTTGTATTAGTTTATTAATTATATTCTAAATTATATTTTAAAATTAAATATTATTTTATATAAAATTATAAAATAAAATAAAAATAAAAAAACTAAACAAAATTTTAAAAATAATACTCGTAAAGCATAAATCTTTTTACTTGACAATGTGCTATGTCTGATATCTGAATCCAATATCGGAGTCACAATCCACACCCCCAAGTCCTAAGAGGAGAGAGATGAAGAGATGAGATAAGAGGGAGATGGATAAATGAGATAAGAGAAAGAAGATGAATAAAAATACAAGAAAAATTAGAGAATAAGAGGAGAATATTTATAAATATACAAAAATATTTTTTTAAGAAACCATTTTTTTATTTTTAATTAATTTTTTTATAATATTTTTGAGTAAACTTGACAGGAGTTAGATTTCTGCCTATAGCCGTTGGTGATGCATCCAATGGCTAAAAGTGTGCCAATCTTTTTTTTTTTGACTGTTGTGTTGATTTGAGTTGATGGTTCCAGAAGCTTCGGCTTCTGGGCTTAGTGTCAAGCTAAGTTTCAGGGCATGGTTTTGGGTCTTGTCGAAAAACCATACCTTCGAGCTAGGAAACTGAGTCATGCCTGGCTCCACATGAGGCCTAAGAGACCTCAGCATGGCATGGCAAAAAATGTGCCTCAAGGCAGCCCGACAGAAGCCCATGCATGATTCAGGACCATGCCGTGCCAGGCCAGGAACGACAAAATTGGGACGTGCCTTCTACCGGACCCAGGCTGCCAGCACCACTTGAAACCTATACTTATGATAATAAAAATAAAAAATTCTATAGGTATCAAAAAAAAATCAGCATATTATATATATTATCAATATATATATATATATATATATATATATATATATATATATATATATATATATAATTGACACAAATCACTTAAAAAGATATGTTGATCAATGGATTAAATAATATGATACATTAAACCACAAGAAAACTCAACTAAGCCTAATTGGTGAGATCTTTGAAGTTATATCTAGATCAACTTCTTTGACCATATTTATATATTACCTCAATAATTTAGGGACGAAAGACACGACCAAACTGATTATGATTATTAATCTTACAATTAAATTTTCAGAAAATCTTAGGATAGTCATTATCATGCATATCTACTCACAACCTGTATATCGTATGATTCTTAGGTCGATATGTGGGAATGACTTAATACAATATTATAAATTAAAAAAATAATTAATAATTAATAAATTTAGAAAATATAGTAGAATATTAATCGTGACATCCGATATCTAAACTAGTTGCGAATATACATCATTTGCATGTCTCACTGCTCACTATATAGATTTTACTTGAATACTTAATTAAAAAAAATTTATAATTTTCTATGATTCATCCTTATGATGATCATGTCATATATGAATACATGACAAGAATCTTTATAAATAGTAATTTTTACAATAAAATATTTAGTATTATATTTAATAATACATCTAATAACAAAATTATTATTAATATATATATTGGAATGATTAGAGACGAGCCAATAGATTAGATTTTTTCCATTAGGCACAAATGACATATTATTAATCTAATAGTATAAGCAGTAATCAAGATTATTTTCCTAGATAAGAAAAAATAAACTAAAATATCTAATGATACCTAACAAACAACATGAATTTGTAGTCTTTGTATGTCTGCAAGATTAAAAAAAATTCCAAATAGATATGAGATATCGTTGAAATTATACATACTAATATTGAGATCATGTGTTGGATAAGAACACATAATATCCAACTATATCAATAATAATAATGACATACTTATTATTGACGAATCTGACTGTGATATAGAAAATTCTTTTATAAAATTTTAAAAAAAAAATTGTATTACATGATGAACATGTGTTTGTTTGTGTAGACTCCCACCATTTGCATTGTGCTCAATTATATATGTAATATTAATAGCATATTTAGTGGGTTTAGAAGATATTTTATATTTAGTGTCATGACCATATAAATCAAAACTAAGTAATTAAAGTACTAGTTCATCATTTCATCTTTTTATTAGCTAGTTGTTTGTATTGATTTTAAGATTAAGATGAAAAGGATAGACAATATTTTAACATACATTTCCATGTGCATGAACTAGGGATACTAGCCTAAATATTTTATTCATGAAAAATTAACTGACTTATTTACATATTAAAAAAATTGAATAGCATGTTGCATAAGAGTGAGATGTTGCAATACTTAGTTATTAATTACTACTCAATCCTATCACATAATAATAATAATAACTTTTATATTTTATTATTGTGAAGATCATATAAATTTACCAATCTCATATTGTCTAAGATGTCAATGAATCTATTGACTCCTTCAATATCTAACATAGTATTGAAATTTATTTTTTTTTATAATCAAACTAATTTAAGAAAAGAGATCAAGACTTTAGTAAAATTAAATAGATGTACTGACTATAAATGCCTTTAGGATTATCTATACATATAATTAAGTATAATTTGGTCTATAATACATATGTATAAATGTACTGATCTATACATATAATTATCTATACATAAAATTAAATAGATTTTATAGCATAGTGTTTGGTCTATAAATTGTTTGCTATAGTATTATATATAGAATAGTCTATTAATTACTCATCTGCTTCATGCATTTATAGTCTATATGTACTAATATTATGCATGTTGCAAAATATTAGTACATCTATAGTATTAAAAATTTATATGCATGGAGCAGAAATTTCATGTTTGGTCCAAGGCCATGATGTGGAGGGCGGGGATGTGCCCTGCATTGTGATAGGCTAGGCATGACCCATGTACTTAGCCTAAAGGCACAATCCACCAGCCCATCCGCCCACCAACCTGAGAACAACTAAAGGTCATGAGTCAAATCTCATCGAGTGACTGCCAAATGGGAAAGATTATAAATTAAAAAAAAAATCCAACCACCTAAGCCTATTACATGACAAATTGCAATTTGTCGACCACCTATTACATTTTCACACGAGTTCTACAAGGAACCATCAAACATGGTCCGACATAACGTTGGAAACAACGGTACTATCATGTCGTGCTGGGTCGGCCACATTATTCCCATGTCATGCATGGCAAGGCACAATGACATGGTCGTGCTTAAAAAAATAGATTGTGCCTGAAAAAATAGATCATACCAACACAACACAGCCTGTTTGATACCTCTAACTTACATACAAAAAGAACTGGAATGATTCAAGATTAGGGATTCAAAATAGAACAAGATTGCAAAAGTTGTTGATAGATAATAACTCGTATGACTTAGAGGATATTGATATTACTACTAGCGATATCATCAAATATTTACATGATGATGACGATTTATAAACAGACACCAATTATCATTGGGATTAATTATAATTTATTGATGTTAAATTTATTTTATGAATATTATTTTCATATGATATTATTCACAGTTAATATTATGCTCATGATTTATGATTGTATATTTTTTGCTATTATTATTAATTATTACTTATCATTTTTATTTCATGTTTATTTCTTGGACCTTATTGATTTAAAATAAATTTTTTATTTCATTTTTTTCACTGCACTTAGAGTTATAGTTTATATATTATCTTATACTTATACTTCATTAATGTTAGATATGCTGTATTGTACATATAATTAGTTTTTTTTTCTTTATTTTTTTTTATTTTAATTTTTTATTTTTATATTTTTATGGTGATTGGTCATCAGCTGTGATGGCGGTGGTGGTGGCCCGTGGATGGTGCTTGAAGGTGGCGCTACCGATAAAATCAGCCTGATCTAGCACGACTCAAGATGATCTGACACTGTAGGCACGACCCAAGAAAGTCTAACACTGTAGGCACAAGTCTACCCGAAATCATAACAATCATGTTGTGCCTAGAAGACAATTAATCATGTCGTGATGAGTCAGGCAGACAATTAGTCATGTCATATCGGGCACAACATGACTTCCATGTTGGATTGTGCCCAACACAGTACAGAGGCCCAACTAGCCCATCAAAAAACAAGTCGTGCCGAGCATGGCATGGCCCATTTAACACCTCCATGGCAATGCCAGAACAAAAGCCTCCATATTCTTCTTTTTGGTCAAAAAAGTAATAATTATATATTAAAATTCTATAAAATTCATATTTTTCATAAATTTTACATAACATTATTTTTTTTAATGTTTATATGGAGGCCTATTATGACAAAAAATAGATAAGACAGTTAGGTTTAGAATTACCTCACTTGGATTCAATCATAGAACTGTGGCAGTCACACAGAGACAAGAAGAGAGATGTCATACCAAGTAGAGTTATCCTAACAAATAGAAAGAAAGTACTAATCTATCATTTTTTTCAAAGAGAATGAGGCACACTTGAAAGAGATACTAGATATTATATATTGAGTTATGACGGACATTTCAAGACCAACTCATGTTGGTTCTTCTAAGAACATATCTACTAGTCATTTCGTATTGATGCTTTCTTATCAGGAGTATGCTAGATATTGTTCTTTGGATGTTACTGATCGCGCTACTAGCATAGACATATCTACATCCATAATACTTTCTAGTTGCCACCTCACTCTAAATATTTGGATAGTATAACTAAAAGTTTGTACCCATACAACAAGTAAAGGCTCTCTTTTAATTGTTTTTGTTAAGTCCAAAACTTCTGATATTGCTATAGTCAATTGAACCAATATACATGCCAAAGAACTTGACAATATCAATGTTGTTCACTTCTTTTTGCCGTGTGTATTATATAACCATAACTTATTTTATGTCAATTATTTTATGAAACAAGAAGTTTGTAACAATTTTTTTTTCTCCTATGCTAGTGTTTTTATGCAAAATTGATAAAGCAAATATATGACTTGCCTAGTAATTAAGCGAGACGAATTGTATATATTCTTCTCAACACACATAATATCTTCTAGATAAGTGTCTACTACTAATCTACTAGTAATTCAGTCTCAACTTGGATATTATCCATTAGATTTAACTAAAAATTTTAGAAGCAAAAATTATAAGAGCAATGTCTAATGATTATGAGGCATCTAAACTAAGAACGTATAGTAAACCTTCTTACCAAACACATTAAAAAAAATTAGGTGAGACTCGTTTTATCTAATTCGCTCGTATATTTGGGAAATCTATGATATGACCACGTATGATAACATATGAAATTTTATTACTTTTATTGAATATTAGACCCAATTTATATGATTATTAACATTTAATAAAATTTCTCAATTTTTTTAATTTTTATAAAATTTTATTAAAAAAAATAAAATTCCATTTAAATGAGATATTAAAAAGGTGAAGTGTAATAACTTATTATAATGTATTTCTCATGTTTTCTTGTTTCTTAGAGAAACACAAAATGGTTTATCATACATCTTGTGCTTATACTAATGTACAAAATAAGATAGCCGAGAGAAAAAATTAATATTTCATTGAAACAACTAGAATACTCCCACTTCATAAGAATATGTATACATATTTTTGAGAAGAAATGATATTAACCACGAATTTACTAATCAACCGAACATCGTCTTTTATTCTCTCATGCAGCTTCCCACATAAGCTTAAATATCCAGAAGAGATTATTTCAGCTTCTACCCAACATTTTTAGGAGAATTTATTTTATTTAGAATTATTCTCTAAACAGAAAAAAGATGAGAGCATGTATCTTCAAGTATACTTTCAATCAGAGATGTCAAACGGGCCGGCTCGGCCCGTTTTTTTTAGGGCACGATCGTGCTTCCGTGCCGTGCTTGGCCCGGCACGGTTTAAAAAAACAGGCCCGGCACGGGATAAACCCGTGCCGGTGTGCCGTGTCGCGGTCCGAACCGTGTCGGGCCAGGCACGGCACGGGCCCGAGCACGAAATTTTTCCGTGCCTAGCCGGGCCGGCCCAGTTGACACCTCTACTTTCAATGAGTACTCTAAAACTCAAAAGAGACAAGTATCATTCACGAGAAACTTAGGGGATGAGTATGAGTTATAATATCACTTTCTTCAAGAAGTCATATTTTAAGAATAAATCAAAGAGAACATAAATTCCAGTACTTTAGTAATAAGCTTTTCTCCTTTTCAATTGTTGTTCAACACAGGAGTAAGAGTTTATCCAATTCATGTCTACCATTGATACGAGTAGTATGACAGATTTCAATGAGCATAGTGACACCTCACATAGGACAATACACTTAGAAATGGAATGTCTCGTTGAACACAATGCATGAGTCTCCCCAATATAGAAAATGAAGGTTAAGAGACTTGATGATCACAATCTAAATATATATATTAGACAGATGCATCCACATCCCATTCCAAATAAATCTTCTATCATATCAATTGATCCAACTTAGAGTAATAACTTAGCCCTTCTGATTACAATATGGAAGAAGCCAAAGATGTGTTCACCTCGCCATCATATATTTTTAATAATTTTTATTCTCATTTTGGTACTACATATTCAAATATGTTATTATAAGTTGATAGTTGCAAAATCATAAATATTTTTTCTAGTGTACTTGGCCATTCATGATGGCAAGAGGCTACAATAGAAAGATTGAGTACAATCATATCTAATCATTAGTATGATAACGCATCAAAATAAATAACAATAAGTAAACCAATTGCAAAGCATTGATGAGTGTATATGATGAATAAAAGACCCAAAAAAAAATCATTTATGGCCTCAAGCAGTCTCATGGGGCATGATTTAGCAAGTTTTTCTCAACACTTACTATATTTAGTCAAATGAGTTGTGTATCAAATTATTCTTATTTTTTTTTTTGATGAAGATAAAGAGATGAGTATGTGATACTAGTTATATATACTAATAATATTTTGATTATAAAAAATAATCAATCTAGCATATTTCAACTAAAATTATTTTTATAAACTGAGTTTCAAACAAAATTTAAAATATCATAAATATTTTCTTGGTGTTAAGGTTAGATACTGAAAGACAACTTTTATTTTTCATAAAGAATAACTTTTGATATTTTATGTAATTTTAAAGTCACCATGTGCAACTATTGACTCATCAATTGATCCAAGTGTAGACTTATCTACCCATGTTGGTTAATTAATTAACTTTACTAGATATAAAATAATCAGAAAAAATAAAATTATCTAATAATAATTTAAATTAATACTACTTATATTATCAGTATAATTAATTATTTTCTATAGTCTCTTAGATAAATTCATATGGATACAATAGCATATTTTTTTCAAGCAAGTACAAAAAATTCTAAGAAATGAGAATACACTAACAAATCTTGAGCATAGTTGGATAAAGACATATTTAGATTTTAATTCAGCTCCTCAACTTCTATGATTACATAGAAAAATTCATCATAAATTTTTATTTTTTTTTAAAGATAATATTAACTCTTAAAAGATTGAGAGATGAACAATTATTTTAGAATTCAACACAAAGACAAAACACACAACTATGAAGTCGACTACTTGTGAGCTCTTGTGGACCAGATACTTTTTGGATGAGCTTTGTCTACCAATTTTGAGGTATATTACTATTTATTATGATAACCAAACAAAATGACATTCTGATGTCAATCATGTATACCATAAATATAAGGGATATGTTAAAATTAATTATCACTTTATTTGGGAAAAGATTCATGATAATTTGATCACAAATACTACGAACCTACTAATGAGCAAGCAGCAACCATCTTCATGAACACTTTCAAATGACCACAAAATTCTTTCTTCTTTTCCAAGTTAATGATTTATGACATGTACGTCTCAGCTTGAATAGGGATATTGAGTCCCTAGTTTTTTTTTTTTTTTTTTTTTTTTTTTTTGAGAACACTCAACTTGTGTTTTGCCCCAACATCAGAGCAAATAAAGCTCTCATCCCAATAGCATGATAGAGTGAATGACACGTTGTGGCGCATAACCAACATCCCTAGAGATCAATTCATGACCCCAGGATTAGTGCCTTAGCCTTTTTGTCAATTAAACTACCATATCATTGGTATTTATAAGCTTAATTATGATCTTTCAAACCTAAAGAGCATGAAATACATGCAACATATTAAAATGAAGGATTGAGAATACTTAATTTTTTGCATTTTAACTTAAGCTACTTTTATGATTTATGCAAGGAGATTAGTATATATGAGATAATTCATAAACATAAATACTTTAATTTAGAAAAAAATATAAAAATTTTTATTATATATTATTCTTAGCTTATTAATTTGAGATTGTCAATATAAGTCAATAATTATAAGTATTGACTTATATTAATAGACGCAATACAATTCAAATTAAATATTATATGGTTAATAGAAGAGTATTCTAGGAAATGATCTAAAATTTATATATTGATTATTAGTTCGTAGATTTTATATTAAAAGTAAAATCAAAATTTTTCATGATTTTCAAAAACAAATAATTTTGAAAAAAAAAAATAATAGACAATAACAATACATGTCGAAAATTAAAATATATTATTTAAAATAAAACAACCATAAATAATCATACAAGCCCAAAACAAACAACATAGATAATTGCAAATTTTTGGACTTGTTAAAGACAAAAATAAAAACAAGAAAAAAATAAGAGAGAAATTATTATAAAAAATATTCATAAATATAAGAAAATATTTTCAGGATTATATAACAATGAAAATTTTGAATAATTTGTTATGAGTACTCATAAAAATTTGGAAGAGTATTTTATTTTCCTTGTATGTAAACATGAAAATTTTATTTATGATTATGCCATATAATTTCATATTTGTTGGCAATTCATTAGAGGTGTCAAACAGGCCGGACGGGCTGGGCCGGCCCATTTTTTTAGGGCACGATCGTGCTTCATGCCGTGCCTGGCCCGCTTGGGCTTGCCTATCCGAGTGGTTCGGGATACGGGGGACCGTGGGTCGGGTCGAATCAGACCCGACCCACGGTCTTTTTTTGAATTATCGGGCATCGTGGGGTCGGGCTCACGGGACAACCGGCATGGGATAAACCCGTGCCGGTGTGCCGTGCCGCGAGCCAGACACGGCACAGCTCGTGCCAAACCCGGGCACGGCACGGCCCGGTTGACACCTCTACAATTCATTAATATTTATCACCAATTTTTTGATTAAATTGAAATTTATAAAAAAAATCATGTTTTGATATGATGACATAAATCTTTGCCCAAAGATGATAGGTCTTATGTTTAAGATAATTAGACACTTTTTTCATATATAAGAAATAAATCTTGTCAAGATATGCACTTATCTCTAATCAATTAACCTGTGTAGACTTATCAGAAATAAATTGTTAAACATATTTGCTTCTCTTTTGAGATGATCAACTTTTTCATATTTATTATTTCTTTATTTTTTTTAACTTTTTTTTATGTTTTGATGGAAAACCCCCAACTTATAAGTTGTGTCAGTCATTTCGCCCTCTATATAAAAAACTTTTGAGTATGATATTTCTCAATATGTGGTATTAAATATTTTATTTCATTTGTGTATAATTTTATATATCAAAAAAAATGGTTATGTATGTTAGTCGGGGTTTTTTTAACCCAAGAAAAGATGCACAATAATTTATAACAAAAATGATTGGGAAGTATAATCATAGGCACAATGCAGGCGAGCAGAGGTGCACAACACAGAGAAAGAAAAGTCATAGATAGGAACATGTGCAGTAGAAAGAAACATTAAGCATTGTATGCAATAGTTGACAAGTATATGATTTTTGTCTTTCAGTAAAACCTAGCAATTGGCAACTATGACCAACCAATTCCATTGCGGAGGCAGGGGTGACAATGGCAATGACAATGACGAATACAATGATGAGAAAGCAGAATGTAGCTAGCAATGATAAAAATTTTCGATACACCCACCGATATATCTCCGATATATCCGTAAATTCTAAGTATCGATATATTCATTAAGACCGATATATCTATCATTGATTGGTGCACATATATAAATACACACCGATATATCTTCGATATATCCGTAAAATTCAAGTTCCGATATATCCGTAGAAACAGATATTTTAATCCTTGGTAGCTAGATTATCGATATATTAATTTCTCACAAATCTCAGGTTACATAATAGCTGTTAGAATGAAAGATGAAATAAGAGCTTGAAGATGAAAAAGAAAAAAAAAACTTGGAGAAAAGAGACACTAGATGATGAGGGGAAGAACTACTTCTATTATTTTGGGATTCTTTGTTTTTGGCTTGAAAAATAAACTCAAGAGTCCACCCCTATTTATACTAGTAGCACTCCTCAACCAATGACAAAAATTATATCGACACATATATAATCTAATGGTTACAAATGAGCCTCTAGAATTATCTCTAAAAATCAATACCCAACCCCATTATAGAGAACTCCATGAAAATATTTAAAACAAGCTTCTAGAAACAACATTTTTAGATGACCAAGGCCCAAAATACACATTAAGTTTATGTTTCAACAAGAGTCTTGTGTACTGAAAATGACCATTTGTGTTAAGTTTCAATAGTATCAACAAAAAGCAATTTCAAAATTAGGCAAGTCTACAATAAGCATAAAGCACGTAGACATTGACAAGGGAGGAACATATACATGAAAAATATTAGCAACTGCAAAATAACTAAAAAAACAGCAGACAATGGTGTGAAAAAGAAACAAAAAATAAAAAGACTACCTTTAGAATACGTGACAAGAAGGATGTTCCATTAAGAGATAATGCATTAGCAGCCGCTTCCTTTCGCATAAACTCTACATAAGCTGACCTGCGTAGCCATGGCATTTTAGTTAGATCAGAATGTCCAAGAACTGCAGTTAGAGGTAAAAAAAAAAAGTACCCACCCTTTGGGTTTCCCTGTTTTTGCATCAGAAACAATAATCACCTTCAGCACTTCGCCAAACCTATTAAAATGCTGAGAAAGGCTCTCCTTGGTAGCAGCAAAGTGAACCTTCACATGCAATTGGAAAAATACAACAATGGAGGCTGAGTAGAAAGACTAGAAATAGAGAGAGCGGATAAGGAGAGAGAGAGAGAGAGAGAGGGATTGAAAAAATAGATAGAAAATTACATTGCTTACAAAAATGGCACGGGAATCAACATCCTGCATGGAACGGCCAGAAGTATATGAGCCTGCAAATATCATCAAAAGATGATCCATAAAAACATGCTTATTAATTTAATGGTAAAAAGGAGGATAAAGGAAACAACCCCGCGAAGCCAGAGGATACAAGATTGCATATTTAAAACTCACTAGGCACGGGTGGCAGTGTCTGCTGTGCATCTGTCAGAACAACTGCACCAGATTTTGCCTGTACCAACAAGAACAAGAAATCAAAATCCATGAGTTTATATAATACATGTTTGGGAGCACCTAAGGGTCAAGAAAGCAATGATCTGATCGCTCTCCAAGATTATGTATTATGGATTTTGCAGTTTTTGTGTTAGCGTGGAATTTACTAACACAACTGCTTTCAAAAATTCAGGTTTCCATAGAGGTGTCAACCGGGCCGGGCCGGCCAGGCACCGTTCGGCCCGCGGCACGGCACACCGGCACGGGTTTGACCCGTGCCGGGTGTCCCGTGAGCCCGACCCCACAATGGCCCCTCCCGCAAAAAAGACAGCGGGTCGGGTCTGATTTGACCCGACCCGCGGTCCCCCAGAAACCCCTAAATACCTAACCCATTGAACTCGTAAACCTTAAATATAATTTAAATAATTTATAGAAATATTAATTACAAAATAAATTATGAATGATAAATATAATTTAAATAATATATTTTTCAACAAAAAAATATATAAGCTTATAAAATGATGCAAAAATTAAAAAAAATTATTATTTTGTAAAAATTTTTACTTTGATTTTGAATCATTTTAGGTTTTTTAATTATTTTTTAATTTATATCTATCATATTAATAATAGTTTATTAATTTATTTTTTGATAATTGATATAATATTATCAATAAAATTGTTTATATTTAGTTTATATAATATATAGTTATAATAATTATTATTACTAAATATTGTATTCACATTTAGTCTCGTGCTATGAAAATTAAAAAAAATTACTAAATAATGCATGCATTTATAAGAAGTCATATATAAATACTATGAAAATGTCTTCAATTGAGGATGATTAGTCTCGTGCTCATGATAATCAAACACAATATCTCTGATTTTCAAGGATAATATTATCTAGAAAAGACTGTCAAGATATCAACATTTACATATATAATAAGAAAAATCATTTCGGCATCATAACTCCAAAAAAATACAAAAAAAATTAAAAACATACTTGTATAAACTAGACAAAAAGACTACCTATATAAATCTTATAAATTGGGTTCTTTGTAACAATATCAGGCCAAACAATATCTTTCACGATCTGCAAATTATATTTGATTATACTGTTCAAGCCTCGTGTAGATATTTCATATATATCTCTTTCTCATGATCACAATGAATAAAAATATATTTCACATCTAGTTAATATATCCTTAAATATATGAGATATTAAAAGAAAAATATGAATTCAAATAAAAATTATTTGTCGCTGGAGAAAATATATCATGATAATTCATATCAAATATCTAAGCAAATCACCTCGCAACAAATCTCACCTTAAAATAATTTACTTTTTTATTTGAACACGTCTTCACAATAGACATCTATATGCAATTAATAACATACTTTTGTGAAAATCAAGATACTAATTCTCAAATTTTATTGAAATAGAAGGCATTTTCCTTTTCTTATATAACATGAAATCATAATGGGTTAGATAATATCTCAAAAAATAACTAAAATATTCTTTTATCATCAAGAAAAATAATAAAGAAAATAAAAAATAAAAGACTACGATAAATTATGTGAAATTGATGGTTGAGGACAACTATATATTTTTTCTAGAAAATAATGAAAAAACCAAAATTACAAGAATTGACTACGAGATCATTTGGTTCTTAGATAGATTCTCCTCTACCCTTAATAAGCTATATATGTCTCATTATACTAATATAGACTTTAAGTCATAAATAGTCAAGTCTTAAAGTATCCAACTAATCATGAATCAATACTAGAGTAGACTTACAGATTATTATATCGTACATAATTTAAGAAGGTGCACGGCATATCAAATCACAAATATTATTCAAAAGCTCCTATAACATACACATGCACATATATAAGTATACAATAATATGGAATATTATTCAAAAGCTCCATCTAATCAATAAAATACATAAAAAAAAGAACTACGAGCATAAAAATTAAGCATGAAAAGAACTAATTAACATCTAAATCCAAAGTTTTCGAAATAAAATAAAATAGCATCCAAAATTAAACATGCATAATCAAATATTTAAGGAAAGTAATGTCTTGATCAATAGCTTGAGGTTATTCACCTCAATCTTGGTTTAGCCATATCTAAAGTTCTTAGACCTTAGTCCACATTATTATGACTCTCCAATTGAGTCATCATTTATACTAAGAAGTACATATCAAAAGATATTTGAAAGAAAAATATTTTACAAAAAGAAAAACCAACCACAAGTAGAGACGATATAGTAATCCATGAGTTTACTCCAATTACAATCCATAATAAGTCAGAATCTTAGAAATTTAACCATTCACAACTTCAAATATTTAAGTTGTTCAAAACATAGGTGAGTCTCACAAAAAGAAAAATAATCATTTAGTCAGCTCATCTTATCTTGATATTTCGATCACTCACCATAAGTCACAGAAAAGTTGCGCTCAACATCTCATCTCACAAGTTTTGTTATATTCATGTCTTCTTTAGTTTTTTATTTCCTTTACTACTTATCATAATAATTTTAAAATATTTAGGCATCCTTCTAAAGTTTATTTCACTCAAAATGATATTAGGTCATGTTGCAAGCGATAAATATCCATCATTTCAATAGGACTATAAAACTAATACTTCAACACGCAAAAAAATATATTATTGATCATAAGTGGATGTTCATTGTGAATATATATCCAAATAAAAATATTGAACATTTTAAAATGAAACTTATTACGAGAGGATTTAATCAGACATTTAATATTAATTACCAAGATATTTTTCCTCTAGTGATAAAGATAATTTTCAAAACAAATTCTTATTTCAATGAGAGCACCTCACATTATATTTAACTAGATATCAAAAATATATTATTTCATAATAATCTTGAAAATAATGTGTATATGAAGTAGTCATCTGAATTTTAAACAACAAAATCAAATATTATTTATAAATTACAAATAATATTGTATAGCCTAAAATAATCATATTTTACATAGAATCCAAACACGCCAAGACACCGCACAATAACCCTAGTTGAACCCATCACACCACACACACTACTATCACAAACAATGCACTTTCGTGCACCACAAACATTCACATATCGGGCATCAACAAACTTCAAACACAATAGACATGCGATGGAGAAAAATAAAGGCACGTGATTTTATTACACTTTCAATCATGAATCATGCATGACATGCACTATTACACTTGGTGCACACATGTAATGTGCTATTAAATTGCACTTGTTCTCTCTTTCTCTCTCTAGAAACCCTAGGATTTATACTCCCTAGAATTTTAGATATGATAACATGATAACGAGGAGGTCTTAAGAGATCATACCAAATGCGCAAAACTCCCACTTAATATAATATTTGGGAGAAATTAATATCTCGACAATCTTACATCTAAAAATCATATAAATTATATCTGATAAGTTTCAAATCCAAAACCTACAACTATTAAACAAAGATACTTGTAATCATACCAAGACAATATGGTTGATTACATGAGAACTTCTCATGTAATCAACCATTTCAGTACTAGTATCCCCAAAAATACTTTCAAAACAATCAGCCAAATATCAATAAAACTCACAAAGCATTTGTATAAGTATGAGTGTCATTATAAATGGGCAAAATGAATTAGGACAACTTACTGCTTGCACGACGAGTGTGCTCATTCATCATGAAATAAACAAAAAAAAAAGAAAATAAAAATAAATTATAAATTAAAATCAAATTTAAATTACAACAATTATATTGAAAATTATCTACTATGGTGAATAGTAGCTATGGTAGTGAATATTAATATGAGAGTGCGTGTATAAGCTAGAAAAACTAATCCCAATAAAAATATATATAAGCCCACAATAAGAACGCAATAAATAAGCACACAGAAAAAAAATAAAATAAGAAAAATAGATATTTCAACTAACTATAGACATATCAAATAAATATCATTTCACAACATAAAAAAGGATGCAAAAAAGCATTTTTATTAGATCTCCCCAAATTCTTATATTTCATAAAATATCAAATTTACTATTAAAATCAAAATTGAAATTTTGCATCACTAAATTATGTTTCATCAGCAAAATATAAACCGATATGGGAAAACATGAGAAATGTTGCGAAAATTGTCTTGAGATGCGAACACAATGAATGATATACCAATGTGACAACGAGACAAACAACAAGATAGCCACAAAAATAACACCAACTTACATTTTCATTGCTAACAGCTGCCAACTTGGCATTCTCTTTCATCAACTGAGCATTAGATATCCAATCGCACGTGTCATCATGCTGAATAGATTTCTGATTTTTCATCTCCGCAACCTTTCTCACATCCGGATAAAGTGGTGGTTTCCATGTATTTACATTCACAGAAATGTTTACGATCTTCCGAGAAGAAGTGGGTGCAGGAGAAACAAGCCGACCCTGCTCGTGTTTTTGTGTTACTTCCATATCATCAGCATCCTTGCTTACACTATACTGTAACATAAGTGAATCCTCATCCTTACTTCCACCAGAAATCCCAGTCTGAGAGGTATCCAAAATGTTATGCCCCACAACATTGACTTTGTCAAAACCATCACCATCAGAAATCGAATCATTTGCTGAACTTGTTTCACTTTCAATAACATTTACATCATCATTACTCACGTTTGATTGATTAAAATTTGAGCGATCTTGCTCCTTAAACTTGTTTTCAGTGCCAGGAGCATCTCTAAATTGCGCGTGGAGTATGGAAGTATCCCTCACATTCGCACAATGGCCGAGCCGGTCAAACACACTTCCAACAGATTTAACTTTTGTTACATCTTGAGCTGCTTCTTCCACGGCTCTGATAACAGAGGAGACTGGATTTCGAGCTCTTGTAACAGATTGAGTCCTCCGGGAGCCATCAGAGGACAATGGGTCAACAATAGGCGTCGATACCACAGATCGTAGGCGCTTCAGAGAGGGCTCCTTCGCCAAGACATCTGGCCTGCAAGTTCCAACAGCATCCCGCATTGCAAATTGAAGAATCCTCCTGGGAGCATCCATGGTGGCCCTAGAAATGGTTTCCCTCTGCCAAAATATGTTCATTGCGAAATGTTAAGAAGGTGCATATTTTTCATATACATTATGACTGAATTACACAAAAACCATGTGCTTCAATTATACCATCTAACCAGAAAAAGGCAGCACATATGTGATACAAAAATATGGAGCATGCAGATACACTTAACACATGCGAAAAAAAATGTCAGCAAAGAGCAGTTGAAAAGAAAAACAAAAAAAAAAAAGATACTCTGAAATAACTACATTTTTCCTCAAATCGAGACATTATGTCATTCAGGCTGGAAATCTTGCCTTGGCAGGATGCCAAGTACCTTCGTTCAGTGGCAGTAAATTTCGGGTTCAAGACACATCGGACATGATTTCTTTGATTTTTCAGAGTAAGAATATCGAAACATTTAACATTAACATCTCATCTAGCATGCCTCGTACAAAGCAGAAATTTTGCACACTAAATATGATTTTTTTTAGTCAAAGCATCTCTCTCTGCCGAAAAAAGCATTACACCAAGTTGAACAGTCATGAGCGATTAAATGAGTGCTTAAATACAAAAAATCACATACCAATGATATCTTTGACCTAGTGACTAAGGTGGAAGTATTCCAGGGGAGAGGACTTGGGTTCAAATTATTACTCTGCGTATGTGGAACTATGCCTCCCAAAAAAAACTCTTAGAAGGCTAGACCAATTGAGGGTTTTCTAGGATATGGAGCCGCGCAAGCGGTGGGGGCAATCACTATAAAAAACTTATCCGAAGATTAGTTTACTTATCAAAAAAAAAATACAAAAAATCACTTCAAAAATATTCTTGGTTTTTAGAAAATTTTAAATATCTCATGATTTTAAGTCAAAATATATAATCCAATTATTCTAAAATAAAAATAGTTTAGATTCCAATAATCCTTTTGAAAATTACAATACATAGAGATAGCAAATAGCTCAAGAGGGTTACAATGTCGGACCAGCACGACCCAGTTTGAAAGTCTGGCTAACACTACTATTAAAATTAATAGCCTAACACGGCCCAATGGTCCGGTGGCAACCCGGCATGGCCCATTGGACCACTGCCAACCTAAGTCATGTCGGGTAGGTAGGGAAGGGCCTGGCCAATTTGTGGAATGCACAAACTCGGCATGCCCCGGGCACTAGGCACGAGTTGTACCCAAGATTATTCGACCCCAAACTCGCATGAGTTCATGACAAGTTAGTCTAGGTTTGGTCCGAGCTAGCCCTAGTTCAGTCTAGGCAAGCATTAACCTTGGTTTGGTCTAGGCTAGCATTGGTTCGATCCAAGCTAGTCTAGGCTCATGTCAGGTTGGCCTATGCATGGGCTAACAGCTAGCCCTAACTCAACATGTGAGTAGTCCCAAGATTCTTTCCTTCTATTTAAAATTTTAAGTTTATATTGTACATCATTAAATTTTATTGAGTTCATAAAAACAAAATAAATCTTAGAAGAACATCAAAATCAAAAGTGTCTAGATAAAAATAACATCATGATGACAGATCACTTGGAAAGTTTTTATGTTGCATGCATTAGTTAGAAGTCATTCCTTTAAGCAATGGCAAGAGTTTTCGTCAAAGGGCGGTAAACCTTAAGTTTGAGATTCATCAGATGCATAATAACTAACTTACGGGGATACGATTACCATGATATTAATCTCTCAGACCCCACTCTAAAGCAAAAGCTTTGTACACTAGGTAAAATCACCCAAATTTTATGAAATTAATATTACAAGCTAAGAAGCACGAACACGAACACAGACACGGAGATATGATACGGCTGGATACGGAAACACGATAAATTCTAAAAAACTAGGATACGGATACGGCTAGGATACGACATGATAAAAAAAAATAAAATTAAAAATAAAAATAAATTTATTATAAATATTAGGTATTTTATAAAATAAAAATATTTTATTTTATTTTATAAGATAATATTTATAATCATTTTATTTTATAAAATAATATTTTATAATTATATTATATAAAAATATATATTTTTTATTTTATAAAAATATTTTATTTTATTTTATAAACATATTTTATTTTATGCCGCATCCCCACACAAATACGCCGCCCCTGCCTCTCCCCTCAAATCACGCTGCCCCTTCCTCTCCCCTCAAATCACGCTGCCCCTTCCTCTCCCCTCAAATCGCGCCCGTTCCTTGCCCACCCCCCTCAAATTGTGTCCGCCCCCTGCCAGTGGCCAACGTCGCCCATGCGGCGACGTTGGCCACCCGACGTCGTCGGACATCGAGCACTATCAATATGGATATGGCTGCCGACGCAACCATCCGATACTCCACGTAGCGTATCGGATACGGATTGATCAATAATATGTCACGTGGCGTATCGGATTCAGATTGATCAATAATATGCCACGTGGCGTATCGGACACGTATCTGTGCTGTGTTCGTGTCATGTCCACGTGTCCAGGTGTCAGACACGTGGACACGCCTGTAGGAAGCCGTGTCCGTGCTTCCTTGATTACAAATTTTTTATGATTTATTTTTACACGTGCAACATTAACCCATGATTTCCCTTAGAGAAACTCTAGTTGCGCCCAATATGGCCTCCAACTTTTTCAAATTAAAATAAGGGCTCATATGAATTGGCCCAAATGGATTCATGATCAATATATATCTTTATCACATCATCTAGCAAATGATTTAAAAGAAACAAAGAAGAAAGCATGTAGATAACATGGCAATATCACAATTTTTTTATGAAAGATGCATCAAAACCTTAATATGGCGTCGTTCCTCATCCATACATCTTTTAATCTCTCGTGCTTCACTAGGATGTGTAGATATTTTATGGCTGGCTTTTTGATGGGCATTCTCCAATGAATGATTGACAATCTCATTGTCGCTAATGCATGGTGGCCTAGTGACAACGCTTCCCAGGCTTGTTTGATTGCTTTGGTGCTCATCAACAGAAAGTTTATCGAACGCCCTTTTGTGGGGTCCAGAAACGATGTGATGAGACTGAGATTTATGATCAGCATTGATGACTCCAACAGCGGATTCAGATTTTTTAGCTTTATCATCAGAAACATTGAGAGGAGTTATATATAGATCCAAATTAGAAGAGAGATGATCCCAAAGCCTGAAAGAAAACAAATAATCAAAACATTATAGATCCAAGTGATAGCATATTTTGTAAATCCGATGTTTGTTTATCACTCGAATGCTAATCTAACTACCAAGATACAAAAGAATGGCTGTCATCACTTAAAAAGACATTCAATTCATTCATGGCTTCATCCTTGCGCCTGCCATTTTTCAGCAAGACAATCACATATTCCTGCAAGCGAAAAACAAAAGATGAACAAGCCTTCTGACATGTCATGAGATCTTGAAAACCATCACAGTTTCATAAACAAACATTATATAGATGATATGGATGACATGTGACGCTGCTAGAATAAACTGCCACTTAGGCCACAGGATTCAATGCCCTATTCGCTTACCAAAAGCATCATCATCATTACTAGATCATAAAACACTAACTAGTTAGATTTTTTTTTTCATTGAGATGTATTTAGAATGACATTGTCCATCAAATTAAGTATAAGCTTTTCTTGGCAATTTCCATCATGAAGACATTGATCTTTTTTTTTTAAAAAAAATTATCCTCTCTATCATAAACATGTCACTATTACAAATTGAAATATCCAATGAATTTGACCTATTGAATTCTTCATAATATAATTGGATCTAACTCGATATTTTTGACTTACATGTATTCAAATTAAACATATTTTATTTTTTCATGGTCCAATTGATAATATTATCAATATAATATTAAAAATTATACATAATTGCATAAGCCTCCAATTTAGCATGGAATCTAGGAGAGATAATATCTCAACAATGTTACTCCTGAAAAAATTAGAGATAATATTTGATGAGTATCTAATTTCATACTCATTGCCCTTAGAGAAATATATTTGTCATCACACCAAGACATGACATAATTGTTGATATAAAATTAATATATTTATTTATTGTTAAATACAACTAATATATACACATATATTTTAAAATACTATCAAATATAACTATTAGAATATATAAGAAATTAATATATGAATAGTTTTTTACCATCCCCGCATAGAAAAATATTTAATCTAAAAATTTATATTAGTTGAACTTTGGAGATCATATGGGCAATAGAAAACATATGTTAAATTTTGAATCATGTGATGAATTTGTCAGCGATGTTATATTTCATTTGCTGATAAAACATCAAATTAGAATCAATTATATAGTTATTGAAAAATAAAAATAAAAAACGAAAAATATAATATTTATTCCTTCGAGTAAAAGACTTATTCAACTGAACTCGTCATGAAATATAATAATAATATTGTATTTATCTCTTATTATTTTTTTATGATGCTAAAATAATCAAATCTCCTTCAGAAATATTATCTCATCCAAAATCATAGCAAATCATACTGGAAAAAATAAATATCATTCACAAAATAAGACTTAAAAATTAGTACATCAACTTTCAAAAATATTAATTATTATTTGTAGGTAGTTGTTCACTGTGAAGATTATTCTGGATTGATAATGTAGATCTCTTAAAGATAAAACTTATTGCACATGTCACCAAATTTGGCCCGAGTCCCAATTCATGCTCGGGTCATGCTCAAATCATCTCTAGAGCAGGCATGAACCCAGACGAATATATGGCAGGTGAGATTTATATACTATTTTTATTAAAAAGAAATTATATATCAGGTCAATTTGAACAAGCACATCAGATATGTTTGTCTCTAACATGAGCTGACCACTAATTTGTAAAATATCTAGCAAGTAGCATGAGCCCTTGCTAGTCATTAGCTCAAACCAAATCAAGCCTAGCATAATCCCAAGCTAGAGTGGATCAAACTCAAGCTACCATGATTCAAACCCATGTTAGCATGGTCTAAACTCGTGCTAAACTAAATGGAACTTAAACTAGCTTGACAATGCCAGCCATAGCAAGTGCCTTTAATCATCATCATGTGATGCTACATATTGTTTATATCTTGATCATGCCTTCACAATGGTTTGCTCCATCCAATAAAAAAAAGCATTGTGTCAACCTAACATAGCCTATTTGAGACTTCTAGTTAGACAAGATAGCTATTTTTTCATAAAATCATTTAAAATAAAATATATATGGAGTAATCACTCAAATTTCAAATAATACAATTATATTTTATTTATGAGATTTTTACTGATAATTACATTTTTTAGTTATACAAATTTATTATAAATTACACTTTTTTTTTTAAGGAATTCAAATAAAAAGTGTATCCCCTTGATTGTGCATGTGGGTCATATCTTTATTATGAGAGAATAAATTATAAGTCATCTAACACAATGCATATTGTCGATCACGGTTTAAAATAAACATTTTGAGAAGCTCGAATATTTTCTTATGATAAAAATTACTTACTATTGGAGAGACTTGGTATTGTCACAGAAGATATACACAATTTGTACTTTTATAAAAATTAATCTTCTGAGTTGTATTAAGAGGATACTCCTATAGAGCCAAATATTTGTTTATTGTCTAATATGAGCCATATAATTAACTTTATTATATTCAAAAAAATTAAACAAATTAATTATCTTATTATAATCAAATTAAATATAAATTATACAGTCAGTTAAGTATTTCATAAGTTCTTTACGCCACATTCACCTAGACACATCTTTTTATATACTGAATTATGTGTAAAAGATTTGGACTTTGATATCTCTTTTAGAAATCATAAATATATTCATCTAGCTAATATTTCAAATTTAAGTTGGGAATCGTCCAACGAGTATGATATATTACAAATTTTATATTATTCTTAAAAATACTCTTGTATCAAAAAAAAAAAAAGGAGTTTGATGATTATCTTAATACTCAATGCATAGGTATAGTTCATTTAAACTTGATGTCTTAAATATTTACATATCAGCTTGAGAAAAAATGTTGTGTTGAATTTGTTAGAATATATATTTTTTTAATCTACTTACTTTACGAATGAAAGCACTCAAGATGTCTAAATCCAAATTAACATTTATTTATAGAAGGATAAATTTGCACACATTTTATGATTTGAAATATTATAATTTCTAAGATTTTGCTTTTTAGATTTTCTATAATTTGATTCTCAACTTGCTTAATAAAAATGACCAAGGTTATAATTAATTAGTGATTGATCAATGACAATAAGGTATCTGAAAGGTTTCTTCAATGTACAAAAAAAATACATAAAATATATGCCCCTGTCCTTAACAAAAAGCTCTTACAAATATGTCAATTATTAAAAAATATATAAAAAATAATAATATTACAATTGAGTTGCTTATGAATGCAATTCAAATACATCAATTTATTAAAATAATCAAAATTATACAAAACATCATAGATAATTGAGTTCTGGAATTGATGATGTCAAAAAAAATCAGATTCATATCATATAGATGATAAAAAAGGATCTAGTGGATGATGAAATAAATAAAAATTATCTAAGATAATTTAGGTATTCCCAACGTTGAACTTCTGGTGTACTTGTTAAAAAGTGTTAATCTATTTATGTAATAGAGAAGACAAATCAATAGTGAGACTAAAAAAATTTTTTTGTAGACGTTAAGAATAAAAATTTAACAATTAGAAAATTAACAACATATATGATTTCTAAAGTAAATTAGAATAGAATGATTCATATAATTAATTTCAAATATATGAAATAAATATTAGTTGATTGGATATAAAAATAAATAAGCAATTCAAATGCCCAGTCCAAAAATATCTAATTCACTATTTTGTAGTATTCCTTACACTTCAAAATCAAAGTAAATATACTAATATCGAGAGTGTATTACATGCTTGAATGCTTTTGTCACAAGAACGTTGGGAGTTTATTGAAAATCGCTATGATTCATAGAGATTGAGTGATAAGTTTATTTTCGATAATGTGTTATTAGTGTTGGGTTCATAAAGCATAAAATATATAAATAAATAAACAATATTTTTTATCATAATTTATAAAGTCATCACTAATAACATTAATTAAGGGCACAAAATGAACCTCAAGCTCAAATAAGAATTTTATTTTACAATATAAATTTAATAATTTTAATTATATTAATTATAATTATTTGCTATATATAATTATAATTGTTCATTCTCACTTATTCGAAATTCAATTCAAACTTTTTATTATTTAATACTCATCACTTTCCTTATTTTAAAATTACAGAAACTCATTAATTAAAATAAATAATTGACAATTTTATTTAATTAATATCATATTATTTTCTTGAAATCTTTTATTTAACTTATTTAATATGCCGTAACTAAAATTTATTTGTAAGATTTAATTTTATCAAACTTATGAATATCCTCAAGAAAATACTATTAATCCTTTTAACATAACATAAATTCTATTGATAATTAATCTTTATTAAAGAATTCATATACTCATCTAATTCACTGAGCACTCAAATCTATTTATAAATATTACTCTATGTCAATCAAAAAATAATAATAATAAATACATGTGATTATTAATTATTTTTAGATTAAAAGAACAATATTCAAATTAATGATTGAGTATAAATTATTTTATGTGACAGTATAAAAAATTATCCGAACTCGATCTCATTCAATACACTCGGGTGTACTAGCACCAGAAATTAAAGTTTTATCATTCCTCATATTTAAGACAGACAAACTAAAATCTTGTAATATAATCCTACTAATAGTATGTCGAACTTTATTTAGATTGTGAATAATAAATTTAATTTTTACATAAATTCTCACAAACTTGAAAAAATAAAATATATTGAATAAATATTTATTACACTCAAATGACTTTAAGTATACATACAATTTTAACAATTTATCACTTAAACTTAAAGCCATGATGTCACATGGCTCACTCTCATTACTTTTATATGCTTATCAAAAAATTTAGCTGGCAAGCCCTTTGCAAAAAGATCTCCGAGGTATTCCATTGATGCTATATTGATCATCATTATAACTCATATTTTCATAATATACATTATCAGATGACATTTATGCTTAATATAATATGTCCTCTTGTAATTCTAGATTCCTTTGAGTTAGTAACAACTTCACTATTACCACAATAAATTATAAAAGATAATTACACATAATGAATCACTCCTTAATCCATTAGAACATTTGAGTCATATTGCATCCTTGACTACCTCAGAGGCCGCCACATATTCAAATTTTATAATGAAATCAATAATACAAGATTGTTTAATGCTCCTCCAACTTATAATTTCACTCCCCAAGGTAAATAGATAACCAAAGATCAACTTTCTTAAATCCTCATTTAATTGGAAATGTGGATTTACCCTATAAGCATAAAATTGTCTGCTTGGTAAACCAAAATATAATCTCTTATCATTTATATGTACTTAATTATATATTTTACTGTTGTCCAATATTATTTTCTTGTGTTAAATTGATATCTTCTAATCATTCTTGTAACATGACAAATATCAGATATAGTATAAAGTATTACATATATTAAACTTTCTATTATAAATGTATAATGAATTACTTTCATTTTTTCTATCTTATCACTTATTTGTGACATTAATTCTTCGACAAAGTAATTCCATGGAAGAAAAAAAAAATCTTTCTTGAAATATTACATGTTAAAATAGGATAAAATTAAATAAATATAAACAACCTGAGATGAGCTCAACATTATTTGTTTGCAATCTCATAAAAGTTATTCTCAAGAATATGACTAGCTTCTCAAGTCTTTTATATCAAAATAACTAGATAACTAAATATTGATTGAAGATTACACTCTCACATCATTCCTAATGAGCAATATATCACCTACATATAATACCAAGAATATCACAATGCTATCACTATTAGTTTTATAGACATAAAACTCATCTAGGCATTAATCAAATTCATAAAATTTAATCGTCTGATCAAAACGAGCACTTTAAGATCCAGAAATTTTATTAAGTAAATAAATTGATATCTTAAATTTGTATAGTATGCGCTCTTATTCATTTATGAAGGAAATACCTGGTTGCATCATATAGATGAATTTTCAAGATGTTCAGTTATCAAATATTATAATTATAATAAGTTATTATGGATTAAAGAATCTAAATAGACTTAAAACATAGTCACCGAGGAAAATATTTCCTCTTAATTGATTCATTCTTTAAAAGTTAACTCTTTTAGAAAAAGCGTAGTTTTGTAAGTTTCGATATTATCATCCATTCCTATCTCTTTCTTATAGATCAACGTGCACTACTTGATGAGTTTTATCCTTATTAGTAATTTCATAAGATTGCATACATGTTATATTTCATGAATAATATCTTTGATTTCATAATATTTTGTCAGAGATCTACATCATTCTTTTTTAATGTTTCATCAAGATTACACAGAATTTATCCATCTTATCAAAGATTTTGTTATAAGACTCTCCCAAAATTATATATCATAAAGTTAACAAATAACTCTCTCACTATAACGATACAATCCTATTAAATCCATACTTCTACTAATGCTTTTTATAGATATTAATTTTTGCAAATCATCATGATCATGATTCTTTGATTGTGTAATTGATGTCAACAGCATGTTCACATGTAGGTGTCAACCAAGTCAAACAGCTCGGGCACGACCCACGGCACGAAACGATCCATGATCATGCATGGTCTTGGACCTTGCCGACCCATGGCTAAAGGTGTCGAGTGAGTTTTTTCATGCATGCATATCCCTATTTTTGGTGGCCTAGTCAAGCTGTTGTGCCACCCCATGCACAACACTACTCAAAAAGGGTCAACCCAACATAACTCGATCGGCACGAGTCTACTAAATTCAGGCTTGTTCATGCCAAGCCGTGCCAAGTTCGTGTCGTTGATTCTAGATGGTTCGAGATTGAGCCTTCAAGTTCAGGATCGAGCCCCGACTTCGATAAAGTGGGCAGAGCTACACTACAAGTCTAGGTCCCCATAACCTGCCTGAGTTCCAAAGCACGATACACAACCATGCCGCTAGACCATACCTTCGGGCAAGCCAGCCAGATCATGCTTTGCTCAGCACGAGGCCCGACAACCCCTGGCAAGGGCACAAGCACGGTTCTGGACCATGCTCTACCTGTCCATGCATGGCTCAGTCGGGTTGAGCCAAGCACGGCTCAGTCGGGTTGAGCCAAGCACGGCTCAGTCGGGTTGAGCCAAGCACGGCTCAGTCGGGTTGTACCAAGCACGGCTCAGTCGGGTTGTACCAAGCACGGCTCAGTCGGGTTAGGCCAAGCACGGCTCAGTCGAACTGTACCTCAAACCAGGCACGGCTCAGTCAGGCCAGGCACGTCTCAGTCAAGTCGTACCTTAGGCCAAGCTCGGGCTTCCTGACCCACTTGACACCTCTACCCATGGCATGACTCGTGTCATGTTGGGTTGGTTCGAGTCATGCCTTGTGTCTAGCCAAGCACGACCTACATGCCTGGCCCGGTGACCCAAGACAGACTCCAATCAAGTTTGAGGTCATGGATCTAATCTAGTCTAGTCAAGTAACTGCCTGATGGGGTAGTTTTTTGAAAAAACTACCACTTAAGTAGGATATCACTTACGTGACAGTTGTAATTGGGTGATTTAAAAAAAACTAGCTTGTGCAGGCACAAACAAGCCCGAACAATACGGCCTGCCCAAGGCCCAACACATTATGTTGGCAAAGTCGTGCCACATTGTAATGGGCCTTGACGACAAGATACTACCCATTTAATACCTCTAGATTCATAGGGTTTAGTATTTAACTACTTTATTTTCTCTCAATTTTTCTAGAATAATTTTACTTATAGACTTTTAGTTTTGTTACATAGTCAGCTTCAAAGAATCAAGTATTGAAATTTACAATAACCTTCTGATCTTTCAGAATATAGAAGTCACATTTGATTCCTCTAGGATATCCTATAAAAAACAAATTTTTGTATTTGTTCCAATTTATATATTTTTTCTTTTAGCACATGTACTAGGCATTTCAAAAGAAAAATATGTTTCTGACTAAACTTACACCCAATCCATAAACCAATTGTAGTAAGTAATAACAAAGATGGTATCTAGTTTAGAATGTAAGCTGTTATTTCTAATAAATATCCAAATAAAAAAACAAGCATATCTGAATAACTTATCATTGACCTCATCATGTTCATAAAAATTAAATTTCTTATTTCTATCATACTATTTTATTACAGAATGTCAGGTGCAAATAATTGGGATGTAATTTCATGCTATGATAGATAGTCGCGAAACTATCTCAATTCTAATTTGTACTTGTCATCACAATCAAATCGAAGTGTCTTGACATATTTATCGAGGCATTTTTAAATTTCTACTATATACTCTTTGAATTTCTCAAAAATATCAAACTTACAACATGTAAGATAAATATACTCGTATATTGAGTAATCATTAATGAGAATAATAAAATACTCAATCACTTCTAGCCTGAATAAACATGAGTACAAGTGTCAACTAGATAGGATAAATCGAGCACGACCTACTGTATGGCACAGTCCAACCAAGCTTGTCACGACATTGTTTAGATGTGCATGGAACAATATGACATGATTCAGAACTGTGCTTGCAACACAATTCAGGCTGTGTCAAGCTTTTTTGACATAAAAGGCTTGGCACGGCACAACCTGGCATGACAGCCCATGCAAGCTAGTTTTAGCCCGGCAAGCCAAATTGGCTAGCCTCGTCTTGACCCAAGCTCACCTAGAATGAATCTAAACTAGCCTAACCTGACCCAAATTAGCCTGACCATACATAATCTGGCTTGGCACGACCAAACACATCCTGGCATGACTCGCACAAAAATCAAACCAACAAGTCTTGTCAAGAATACCTCTTTTTTAAATCATGTCGGCACGACATGGCACAAACCATGATTAACATAATGTCGTGCCCAACACGGACAGTGGCCCGGATGATCCAAAAAAAAAACAAGTTATGACAGTATGACACAGCTCATTTGATACCTCTAGTCATGAGTTTACAATGAATCAATTCTAATCATTCTTTAGCTCTATTGCATTCAACTGAAACATATTATGGTCATCTTACCTTTTAGACATGACTCATAGTTTAGAAGTATTCCCGCTTCAATGAACCTAATAAACCATTTTTAACCAATCTCGAGATTCATTTTTTATTTACAAAACTAAACCATAAGTGATTAAGATATGTTTGATTCATTGTGGAAAATTGTTTTCGCTGACATGATAAAATTATCTACTAATGAACCAGAACATTTAATTTTTGTATTCAAGTAGATTATAACAGAATCTTTGAAGAATACAAAAAATTCTTCTTTAACCAACCTAGAAACTAAAATCAATTTCTTTTTGATTAAAGATACAAAAAAAAATAATCTTTCAATAATAAACAACTGTCAATATCACAAAAAAAAATGACAATCTCTCACTGCAACAGTTATCCCTTTCATAACATCACCCAAGTGAAGACTAATCTTTCTATCACTAAGTTATCTTATTTTCTAAAATCCTTGTAAGAAATTATAAACATGATTAGTGATTCTTGTATTTATACATCAAGTTCTTGTAGATAACACCACAGAGCATATCTAAATTATTAGTGAATGAGATTTATCTTGCTTGTTCATTTTGCTGAGATAAATTAGATATTACTTCTTCTAATATTCTGACTACTTGTAATGTAAACTTTTTTTTGGCCTTTGCATTCTCACTTGTGTTCTAGGAGCTGCATGGAGATTACAAATGCCTCTGAACCTTTTTCTTTTTCCTATTTCCTTTCAGCTTAGAAGAACTTTTTTTAATAACAAAGACATGGAATAGCTTCTTATTAAACCCCTCTAGCCTCGGCTAACACAAATTCTTTAAGCAATTGTGCCAGAATCTATAATCTTATTCATATTGTAATTTATGCAAAATTATATATGAATCTAGCAAAGACTGTAGTATTATATCGATTTGAGATTCATCATCAATTTCAACTTCAAGAATCTCTAATTCATTCAAAAATTCAATCATCCTTATAGCATTATCTATTATTATGATAGTTTCAATTATAATTATATTTATAAAAACTTTCGTACCTTTCTGCTTAGCAAAACTAGTTTGATTCTTAAACATTTCTTTAGAATTCAATATTATATCATAAGTAATAAGCATGAACTGATGATGATGTTAAAATAAATTTAACATATAAAACAAAAAAATATATTTAGATATCTCATCAATTTTTACCAACTTCTCAAAAGGTTTGGCTTCTTGTTTGGTTGCAACTTCATGACATGAAGTTTGTTTGGGCAAAGATCTAATAGTATAAACTTGTAGTTTTTAATAGTCAGAACAATGTCTAAGTTTTCTTTCCAATATATTTAATTTGTTTCATCAAGTTTTTATTTTAAAATAACATCAAATGGATTAAAATTAATTCTTTTTTTTAACCTAAAAAAATTTACAATAAACTTGTTATTTTAAATTTCATATTAAATATTGGTTCACTCTACCAATTTTTTTAAATAAATCCATCATCAACCTGAAACACCATAAATAATATGTCTCAATAAGAAGACATATACTATTTATTATTTATCCAGACATATCATTTTCTATTAATTTTGTTATTTATGTAATAATCCATACCAAGCAAGATTAAATAGATGACTAAAATTTAAGCGTACAAATAATAGTAATGACTCGGATGAAGAAGATATTATTATTTATAATAAAATATATATTATCACTTAATTCTATAGTCATTATTCTTAATTGAATCCCTCAGATGATGAAGTAATTCAATTTAATAATATAAAAAATTAACCTTTAGAAAATTTATGCATAGTACATCAACAAACTAATTAGTCCAATAAAGAGAAAGTTACCAAGAACAACATACTAATTAATTTGATCCACTCACAAATTAGTGATGGAGACCATAGGATTCATTATTATTGAATTATTCATCCATGGCCATAAACTCCGCAATACAAACTCTGCCATACAAACTCCGCCATAGTCAGTGTTGAGTGCTCAATCACAATTGCTGAGTGCTCAATCACAATTGGTGTTCACTGCTACAAACTCGCCATAAATAAATAATAATATTCAAAATAATCATATGATATAAATTATTTTATGTATCAGTATAAAACAATCATCTCAACTCGATCTCATTCAATACTCAAGTATAATAACATAAAAAATTAAAATTTTATTATTTCTAGTAATCAAGATAGACTTACTAATATCTTATTCTATGGTTTTGCTAATAGTATCTCTAATTCTATTTTGATTGTGAACGGAAAATTATAATAATTTAAACTTCTATGCATAAGTAAACTTAATGTACCAAATTGTCTAGTATTTAGAATACATGACATTGGTATATTATGTATTTAAACACTAAATCAACTCATTATAAATTCCAGCAAATTTTAAATAATAAAATACATTAAATATTCATCTATTACACTCACATAAAGTTCTAATAATTACGATCCAAGTGAAACAAAGATACAATTCGTCCCCATTCATATTATTTGTTTAGCTTCTCTAAATTCTAATTAAGGACTTTCAGAGACCCAGTAGTAATTAAAACCAAGCAATAAAAACATATTGAATAAAGGCACCATTTTGGGGTTTAGCTTCTCTGCGATTTCAATTCCACGGCCCAAAGTGGCATGAATTCCTTTTCCATTATATTAAGTGTATAAAGCAAGAGAAATTAAAATTCAAAAACGGGCTCTAGGTCTATATTCTGCTAACCAAATATATGCCGCACAAATTTGAGGTTTCCCATGAAGAATTGAAGATAGTACGCCATTGTTCAATAAAGGCACCACATAAAAAACGAAACAATTGTGCAGACGCTAGCGTATCGCCCGTGTAATCATGAACATGCCAATTTCAATTGTCGCACATGCCAATTTCAATTGAAAAATCAAAAAAAAAAATTAAACTGGAGGAATTGTTTTCATGTAGAAATACTGTTCAATCATGAACTTCAGGATTAAAGATGCAAATTGAAGAGTACCACTAGCGTATCGTCCGTGTAATCCCCCATATATTCCAGCAGCTTGTTCTTCACACTCTGTCCCAGCTTAATTAATCCATCTCCCACATAGTTAAACCTAAACGTCCGATCATCAACCGATTCCATGTCCCCTTACAAAATACACCATGGAATGCGGGATCAAGCGAGCGAACAGCTTTGGAACTAAGGTCGAGCTTGATAGTGACGGAAACTTAAAGACGGGGGTCGTGCACCCGTCTTCTCCTTCATGAATTCTAGAAGCGGAGCCATTTTCCTTCGATTCCGAAAACAGGCAACGAAATCCCTACGAGTTAACAATTAACACAGCATGCACATTTTGCTCCAAAAATTTAGGTCAGGAAGCTATTGATATTTAGAATCACGAATTTTGAAATTTTTATTCTTAGTATTGCCTGTGACTAACCCATAATAGCTTGGGTTCATTCTTGTCTAATTTAGTACGTGTTTGTTTTTTTGGCTTAATGCTGAAACTAATTTGATTCCAATTGTTTTTTTTATTTTTTAATAATTTACAATTGATTTTTTTGAAAAAATAGATTAAATAAAAAATCCAAAATTTTTGACTTTTTCAATTTAGAAATAGATAAGAACAAACGCCACCTTAGCCTAATCTAGCCTAAGTTCATGCAAGGTTGGCAAGGGCTTGAGCCACAGACTAACCTTTTTTTTTTTTTGACAGGGTCAAGTCAAATACACAACTTGGGCTCAAAATGGGGTACAGTTTAAAATTAGCCTTGTCGAGCAATCAATTCTAATCATATCATGCCACAGGCTCTTGTGCCATGCAGATGTGGGTCACCCTGCCGGTCCAAAATGGCACGTACATCTGGGTCATGCCTCTCAGCATACCTTTAGAGCACAATTTTAGCTGTGCTGGGACTATAGGAGTAAATGAGTCAGTCAGGTGACACATAGCCAAGCTCGAACCTAACATGGTTTAAAAACTCAAAGCTCGAGCAAGCTTTGACTCATTCAAGCATCTTATTTTTAAATGATCAAAACTTGACCTAAAAATTGAAATACATCTAGGCTACTTGAGTTCGACTCACCAAAGCTCGAAGTAATTAATAAATTAATAAATAATTATATTCAAATTTGACTCGAGCTCGACTTGATTAAGCTCGAGAGAAGTTGAACTTGAAAAAAAATAAATTATCAATCAGTATAATTTCATAAATAACATATTAATCAAGTGCTAAGAGCTCAGTTAAGCTCATGATTTGCTCAGGTCAACTTTTTCTGTGATAAATGTGGACCCCACTTAGAGGTGTCAACCGGGCCGGCCCGGCACGAGGCACGGAACGGTTCGGCCCACGCCCGTGCCGTGCCTGACCTGGCATGGTTCGGCCCACGGCACGGCACACCGGCACGGGTTTGTGCCGTGCCGGGTGTCCCGTGAGCCCGACCCCACGATGGCCTCTCCCGCAAAAAAGACCACGGGTCGGGTCTGATTCGACCTGACCCGCGGCCCCCTCCAAATCTCAAACCGTATGGACATGCAAGCCCGAGCGGGCCAGGCAAGGCACAGCGGGCCGTGCCTGCGGGCCGTGCCGGGCCCGGTTATTTTAAACCGTGCCTGGCCCGGCCCGGCGGCACACTCATGCTCAAAAAATATGGGCCGGCCCAGCCCGGCCCGATTGACACCTCTAAACACCACTCGACGTCACTCTATGGGAAGTCTCATAATTATTCATTTTACATATCAGGACTCGCAATTGTACATATCATGTCCCCTATGATTTGAGCTCGAGATCTTCAGTCTGTGTAACTTCAAATATCCTAACACATGAGTACTTGTTGACCTGCCTAACTCAGACTATACTATTGATCATCGTAGTTAATACAAGTTATAACATTTAGTTGATAGAGATCAACTAAATGTTGTGCTTGAGAATGCTAATATTGATATTTGACGTTGTAAGACTTGCTTGTAGTTGCTATAAGTTATAGTTTTCTACAAAAATTACCCATGAGAGAGTTTATAGAGATCGGCTAAATTTTATGCACGAGAAGGCTATTTTTGAACAAAAGAATAATTTTCTAAAAAAATGAGTCATCACTTAGGTTTACACACCAATTATAGCCTAGTGAACTTACAAAATTTAAATTCATGTTATCATAACAGTTTGTAGTATTCATAGTTCAGTATGATTTAAATAACTAGATAAAGAAACAAAATAAATTAAATGAGATGTGAGAGATATGCTTATAAAAGTGAAAGAGATGCTCATAAGAGTGAAATAGATGCTTACAAAATAAATTAAATATGTTCATTTTTCAAGTAGTTTTCCACTTAATTCATTATGCACTTTATTACTTTATGTTGGGCTGCTATGTTTGTTTACTGATTGAGCCTTTGTAATGATATAGTACTTGACTTCAATTCTTTTACTCCAAGAGAATAACTTTGTTAAAACATGTTCTCTCTGTATCTCCAATTTATCTATCCTCTCGCTCTATTTCTCTCTCTCCCTCTTATCTATCCCCTCTCTCACTCCTCCTTATCTATCCTCTCTCTCACTCCCTCTTATCTAACCCCTCTCTCTTGCTCTCTCTTATCTATCCCCTCTCTCTTGCTCTCTCTTATCTATCCCCTCTCTCTTGCTCTCTCTTATCTATCCCCTCTTTCTTGCTCTCTCTTATCTATCCCCTCTCTCTTGCTCTCTCTTATCTATCCCCTCTCTCTTGCTCTCTCTTATCTATCCCCTCTCTCTTGCTCTCTCATATCTATCCCCTCTCTCACTCTTTCTTATCTATCCCCTCTCTCACTCTTTCTTATCTATCTTCTCTCTCACTCTTTTATCTATCAACTCTCTCTCTCCCTCTTATTTATCCTCTCTCTCTCTCCCTCTTATCTATCCTTTCTCTCACTCTCTCTCGTCTATCTTCTCTCTCACACTCTCTCATCTATCAACTCTCTCACTCTCTCTTATTTATCTTCTCCCCCACCCCCTCTTATTTATCCTCTCTCTCATATCTATCATCTTTCCCACCCCCTCCTATCTATCCCCCCCCCCTTCTCTCTCCTAAAACATTGGATTGCAACAAAAAAAAATTTGTTCATGAGCAAGAGAAGATTTGAGAAGCACTTGGTAAGGGGATCCAATAATGAGTAGTGATATAAAGAAGGATCATTTGGGCATTGGGGCCCACCAGCTTGGAGAAGTGACGAGGATGATCTGTATGAATAGTACAAGAAGTGCATGATGCTTGGTTACCAATACCAACCAAATCCTTTGGTATTCTTAGCTAATATGATATGACACACACACACACACACATATATATAGTCATAGATTGATACTAAATGCACTTTAGTGTGGTGTTTCCTTTTTATGTTTATTGATGTGGTTTGTTTGTTACACGTAGAACAACCCGTGAAAGGCCTATTATTGACTAGTTTCTAGCTCATGTCAACCCAAACATGTTGCACTACTACTACCACAACTAAAACAACAACTGCTTTTGTTATTGTTGCCCCCTTCACCTTGCCTTATTTTGTAATCTTTTTATACTTTATGCTCATCCTACATCAATTGAAAATTATGTTTCTTCCTTACATTTTGCTTATAACACTCAGATTATTTTGCTTTCACTTCAACCATTTTGAGATTCTTTCTTTTTTTTTTATATTTCATTATAATCTTATAAAAATGCCATATATTGTGCCCAACTTTCCTACTTTAGGGCATGATCACACACACACACACACATATGTATATATGTATGTATGTATGTGAATATTTTAAGTATGCGATTATATAAACGAAGGAAACAAAAATTAAAGTATATTGAAGCGAAATTGAATAGAAATTATAAATAAGGATTAATAACTAAATGGTTAATAGTGAAAATAAATTTTAATATCATTAATTGAAAAATAAAGATTTATGCTGTCGACCCAAAATATGTGAGATAATACTGGTTGATTAAATACGTGTATGTGTGTATGTGTGTATGTGTGTGTATATATATATATATATATATATGTATGTATGTATCTCAATATAATCTAAGCAAGAAGCTTTTATTTAGCCTAATATTGGGGGTAGAACTTGTGACCATATGGAAATTGTTATGGCTCATGGGTTGGTTTCTCAACTTCTCTTGTTTTTTTTTTTTGTTAGAAATGAAATAAAAATTAATCGATTTCTTTAAATTATGATAGGTGATAATGATGTTTTAAATCCTAATAATGGGTGATTGTGTTGGTTTTATTCTAAACTACCATCATTAGATATATAATGGTAAATATAATTATCTTTGGACATTTTTACCCTTAACTCATCTCTTCCAAAATTCAGCACTAAAAAGGATAACTTAAAGCCGAGATAGAGTAATAATGAGGATAAGGGGCAGAGCTTTTTATTTGGACGGGGTTAAATTTGTAATTTATATTTTTTATGGGTGAATAGATTAAGATGCATAAAATCAAACATAAATTATAAACATAGCCGCTTATTTTTTTTATTTACTCAAAATAATTTTATTTTGGCAAAAATATCCTTCTCTTTTTATTGTAAAAATTATTACTGTTATAAAATACACATGTAAATATGAAAGTTATTTTTGTTCAAGATAGATTATTTTTGTAATTTCTAAGTAATTTTGTCCTTTTTTTTTAATCTACTAAGGTAATTAATTATATTATTTTAATTATCACAATTTATTGATTAGTCACGCCCGAGTTAATTATTCACCACGTGATTGGCGTGTGATGCTGCTGCTGCTGCTGCTGCTGCTGCTGCTGCTGTTCCATGGAATTATAGGAAGAGAACTAAGTCGAAACAAAAATCTGGCAAAGGGAAAATAGCATTTTATTAACTCGGTGACAACAAGACAAGATCGGAAGAACAAGATTGTTGATCTTCTTATTAATGGGGAAAAGACGAGAGCCCTTATTCTCCAACAGCAGCGGCCACCAATCAGGATTCTTCACTACGGTGGCTCTGGCGAGCTCTAAGCTCCGTTCCTATCGACTTCTGTTCGACTCTGACCTGCACGCGACAGTGAAAAGTTTTGAATCTCTTCGTCTCCGATGAGGAAAGAATGATAAATGGCGTAATTACTTACACGGCCTGAACCTGGCGCCGCACTTCTGGGGCAACAAGGCGACCATATTCTTGTCGATGCCGGCGACGGCGGGGCCATACAAAAGGTCGCAGAAGCAGGCCTGCCCGATGCTCCTCACCGCACCGCAGCAAGCTTCGCCTGGGATGCCCTGGCTACCCATCGCAACCGCCTCCCTGCAGGGCATCATCTGGACAAGCGATGAGTAAAATGTTCCCCCGCACCCTCTGTCGGCCATGTCGATCGTTCCTTCTCCTCTGATCGCCAAGCATATCATCACCACTGCAAAAACCAGCACCGCCATCCTCTCGCTCACTCCGGTGAATCTTTTCATCTTCTTCCTCTCTGAATTCCGTAAGTAGGTTCCCCTCTTATATATTCGCTCTTGCTTGATCACAGAACGAGGCTGCAGTTCTTGGATGAATATGAATTATGAGATCGTCTGCTGCTGCGTTTATATATACGCATATGTATGTAATGCCCAGCGGCCCGAGCTTCATCTGGTTCTCTTCATGCTTTTCTGCATGCCTTTTCTAACCTTCATTATCGGTTGGGTGATCAACTCCAGCTGCGTGAATGTCTTCTGGTGAGCTCCTTCATGGTTAAGTCGTGCAATTTTTCTCATTGCATGAAAACCTATGGGTGGAACATATTCTCTCTCTATTCTCTCTCTCTCTCTCTATCGTTAAAGTTTCAGTTTTTTTTTTTTTTTTTCGAATTATTATAACATATCATATTTAGATTATTTCAACTTTCAAATTGTAGTTTTGAAAATAAGAATATAAATTTTACATTTGATAGAATATTAATCACTTTCTTATAAAAATAATTATATCATTATTAAATATATTTAATTTAGAATTTTTTTATTTTTTATTTTTTATTTTTTACCAGCTGTGACTCTTATACCCATAATGCAATGTGTCCCAGTAAATTTTCTTGGTAGCTCATCAAGATCAAACTTGTAATGTTCATTGAGGCGCTCACATATTTCACCAATCATACTATCATGGCTCTTTATATAATGCAAGAGCAATATGTTGTATTGAAACAATAAATAATTGCTTCAACGAGAATTATAGAGAATAATAAGAAAAGAAGTTATTCATAAGAAGAAGATCGCGAAAAATAGCAGAGAGCAATACACAGCAAGTTGATAAAATTACTTCCAACAATAATCAAAAAGAAAAAATAGAGCTTATATACCAGGCTCAATATTCAATAAAATAAAACAATAAAATGAAAGCTTTATAGCGCGACTGACACGTTTATTAATGAAAAGTTGGTAAGGGTATATGAGTAATTTCCAAGTAGAGGCCCAGCACCAACAAAAGCAAAAGCCCGATCAACAATCTCTCCCATTTGATGTAGTTGGTGTAAGTACAAGCTTTTCGTGAAACTAGAGTAGTTTCTCTCTAGGCAAAGACTTGGTAAAAATAACAGTCACTTATTCTTCCGTTCTGTAAAATAACAAATTAATCTCACTAGTCTCAATAGCATCTTTTATAAAATGGTATTTGAGACCTATGTATTTTGTTCGACTATGCATAATAACATCACTTGCTATGAAGATAGTCAATTGATTGTCACAAAGTAAGTTAGTTGGATATTTCAAGGGTCCATCCAAATTGGCCAATAGTTTTCTCATCCACAAGATATGGGATGTAGCTACTGAAGCTGAAACATATTCAACATAAGTGGTAGATAAAGTAATTATCAATTGCTTGTTGGACTGCCAAGAAATAGTCATAATTCATAAGTTAAACACATATATTGAGGTACTTATATAATCCTCTAGACATCCTCACTATTCACTATCACAATACCCATATATTTTGGTAAGATTGGTTCTAGTGCATTTTTGACATAAGTCTATGGTTCCTTTAAAGAATTTTAAAACTCTTTTAGCAGTACTAAGGTGCATCTGATTGAGTGCATGCATGAACCGAGATAGTAAATGAACAGAATATACAATGTCTAGTATTGTGGCAGATGCATACAGCAAGCTTCCAATTAAGCTTCTATATGCTTTTCTATTTATTATTCTGCCTTGAGCTGAAATTAGTTTTTTGTATACAACCAGAGGGCTGAGACAGGTTTACAATCACCCATCTCATAACTTTTCAATATAGACTACAAGTATGCAGTTTGAGAGATGGACACGCCACTTGTGTCTTGATAAATTTCAAATCCTAATAAATGTTTTAAGTTACATAGGTCTGATATTTCATACTTAGTTTTCATTTTTCTTCTAAAAGGTATCTTTTAAATCAGATTTGTTACTAGTGAAAATTATGTCATCTACATAGATTTACACAATTAAAATTCCAAAATCTTTGATATTTTTTATGTAGAGTGTAGGTTCACTCTTCTTACGTTTGAATAATTGCTTCAACGAGTAAGAGTTTATTTGTTGATACCAAGTACGATGAGCTTATTTCAACCCGTATAGAGCATTGTTTAAATTATAAACATAGTGCTCACCCTCTTGTTTTACAAACCCAATGGGTTGTTCTACATAAATCTCCTCTTTAATTTTTCCATTAAATTAGACATACTTGATATCTAATTGGAGTAAGTTCCTACTCTTTTGTCCAGCTAATGCTATTAGAAACCTAACTATTTCTAACCTTGCTACTAGAGAAAAGGTTTCAAGATAATCAGTTCTAGCCTCTTGGGAGTAGTCATTGGCCACTAACCAAGCCTTATACACAGGCTGATTTGAGTTTGGTCGAGTTTTAATCTTAAATATCCATTTTTTTCCTATGCTATGTTTATTTGGGGATAGGTCTACTAAGGTCCAGGTTTGATTCTTTTTAATGATATATATTTCAGTTTTCATTGCATTTACACACACTTGATGTTTTACTGCTCTTCATAGTTGAGAGACTCAACCGAGGAGTAATTATATCTCTGGTATATGTCAGTCAAGGATTTGTATATGATGGGTGTAGTTGTGTCATGTAAATTCTCTAAATCTAACTCTGACTTAGAATGGGAGCATAAACCATACATTTGATAGCACTCTTCTTTATTGCTTGCTATAACATCAATACTACAGTCTTGCAAGCTTGCATTTTCAACTTCAGATTCATTGAAGTTTTCATCCTATTTGGCATTTACAACAATAATTATATCTCAACTCACAAAGAATGATTTTGTTTCTGGTAAGCACAATCTGTATCCATTGGATTGTAGACTGTAACCTACTAATATATATTTTAGACTCCTGGAGTCTAACTTAGTCCTGCAGGCCTTTGGTATGTGATAATAGCAAACACTCTCAAATAACTTGAGGTGTTTAACATTTGATTTTCTCCAACTCCAAGCCTGTAGTGGAGTGAGATTTTTCTAGTGCTTTTGTATGGAATCTATTGAGTAGATACACTGTAGTTTTCACTACCTCTACCCAATAGACTCTAGGCATGTGTTTCTCATTCATAATACTTATAGCCATTTCCATTATGATCATGTTTTTTCTCTACACAACATCATTCTATTAAGGTGAGTAAGAGATAGTCATGTGTCTATGTATTTATTGTAATTCACAAAAATAAATAAATTTATGGGAAAGAAACTCTCCCATTTTTCTGTTCTAAGTGTCTTCACACTTAGTCCACACTGTCTCTCAATAAGAGGTATTAATTTCTTGAAGCAATCAAGTGCTTCTAACATGTACTTCAAGAAGTAAACCCACATATGTCTTGTATAGTCATCGACAAATAGTTTATTTTATTTTCTTAAAATCTATACAATGAATTTTTGGTGTGTTGTTTTTTTTTGGACCGTTGAAACACTCGTGATAACATGATGGGAAAATGCATTTCACATGAAGCATGTTGATTTTTTGAAGAAACATAAGTCTTTTGCTCGAGTAAATAGAAGATGAAGAAATAGATAGAGAGACATAGATGGTGAGTGAGTTTAGTTGTTGCTTGGTGAAATAGAATGTTTAATCAACTCCCTCTCTCTCTCTCTCTCCCTCCTATAATCTTCACTCTATTGCTCTCTCTCTCTCCATCTCTCATTTACTCCCTCTTGCTCTCTCTCCATCTCTCATTTACTCCCTCTTGCTCTCTCTCCATCTCTCATTTACTCCCTCTTGCTCTCTCTCCATCTTTCTCTTCTCATCTCTCTTTCTTTTATCTCTCTATCTCTCTCTCTCTCTCTCTACTGCTATCTCTTTTTTTTGTTATATATATATATATATATTGTCTCTCTATTTCTCTCTCATAAATATATTATGTTTATGATACTTAGGTACTCAAACTCAATGCCCTGATTCTACCTAAAAGTTAGCATATGACAAAACTTGACTTATACTCAATTACTTATCTACATCTTAATAAGCACGAGGATAAGAGAGAGAGAGGGGGGGGAGGAGAGAAATAGAGGGGAGGAGATATAAATAGGGGAAGGAGAGAGAGGGGGGAGTGAAGGGGAGGAGAGAGAGAGGGGAATGATAGGGAGAGAGGGGAGGAGAGAGAGAGAGAGAGAGAGAGAGAGAGAGGAATGATAGGGAGAGAGGGGATGAGAGAGAGAGATAAGATAGTTTGGAACACCTCCAGCAATTTGGCAATTTCAACTGTCTACAAAATTTTATATTTTTTGATTGAAAGTGGAAGGGTAATATTGTCTATTAACATGGCGGATAAAATTATATATTATATATATTTTTTGTTTTGTGAGAAATAGGGGTTATTTCTGAAGTAAAAAAAATGATAAAAATATAAAATTGTGATTAATTAAAAACTGTTAAAAACAATTAAAAACCCAGGATCCGGGTTCCGGCCATATTTATGTGATATCTATTAATCCCTACGAGCCGGAGAGGGGATCGACGTCGGCCGGGGAGGCGGAGGAGCCCTTAATCTCGAACAACAAGGATCTGGGCTTTTCCAGGGTTTAACTCTCTCATTCTGGGGCTCTAGGTGGGGGGCGGTGAATGAATCTTATCCTGCGAGCAAGAGTAGCAGGCTTCTAGCGAAATTCAGGAAGGGGAAGGCACCAAATGGTTCGTTCTCATGGCGGCAGGCTGCTGTCTCTGCTTACTTTTCGCTCCCTCGCTGTTATCCACCTCGAAGATTGTGCAAAATCAGTAGGAATCCTCTCGGTTCTTCTCGTTGTTTCGATTTATATCAGTTTATGCGTGACAGTTTTTGAAATGAAGATTCAATCGTAGATCTGCAGCAATGTGCTGAAATCAGATTTCCGTGGACTTCACACCGGCGTTTCTCCCTATTCAAGAGTTTTTAGCAATGGCTCTCTGGACCATGGTGATCTTCTTGTTCATTCTCTCCTAGTTTCAGAGAAACGTGTATTTCATTAACTAATCTCATCGCGATTCAGTATTGAAGTAGAGATTTCGATTCACTGCGATTAAGTGTTTCCTCGTGAAAATGCTAGATTATAGGCACTGTTTGGTACGATCCTATCTAATTCTCCCCTAAAGTGAACTCACTGTGAAATATGCGTGGCAAGAAGGTATCTGTGAAGGAAGTTACATCTCTCCAAACAAGCCTTAGACGCTGCTTCGAAGATGGCTAGGTGGAATAATTTCTTCTAGCCTAGCAGCCGTGGGTGCCAAGCTCAGGTCGCTGCAGTCCTGGGCTAGCCTCTTGCCTCCTGCCACTCAAACTAGCCCTCGACATCAAATTCACCATTCATCTTGGTCGAGATCCTAGCAGACTTGCGGCAACTATGTTTTTGTATAATCGCAGTCCTCTAAGGTTTGCAGCTAATGTTAGAAATCTGGATGATTTCAGGAACATGGAATATTTCCTCATGCGCAGCAAGATCAATACATGGCTCAGGTATTTGTATTTCTCCTTTCTCTTGATATTACTCTCTGTGTTCTATTGTTGTTTATGAACTACTCTAATCTTCCATCGTCTAGCTCACATGCTGGGAGATTATTACGATGTGCTTGGTATCAGCAAAAAGGCGACTCCATCAGAGATAAAGAAAGCTTATTATGCGGTAGAATTCCACACTTTACAGTGAATTTATGATTCGTTCTCTTTTTATAGGATTGCATTTGTAATCTCTCAGCTGCTTGTTGATCTTGGTCTCTCACTTTCATTGAAATGGACAGTTAGCGAAGAAACTCCACCCAGATACAAATAAGGAAGATCCTGAAGCTGAAAAGAAGTTTCAGGAAGTATCAAAGGCATATGAGGTGCAATTCACAAACTTAAGAGCGCCTTCTTCTTCTTCTTCTTCATTTGATTGATTTAGTCCCTCAGTCGCAGCTGTACTGATCGAATCGTTCATGCTGATGCAGGTTTTAAAAGATGATGAAAAACGTTCACAGTATGACGAGGTGCTAGATTTGCTCTCCCACAGCCTCTCTTCTTAGAAAAAATGTCACTCTTTTCTCTACCACATGGATGGCATATTCTTCCTTCGATCTTCTTCTTTATTAATGATGCTGATGGACACTTTCTCTCACAGCTTGGGCATGAAGCTTTCGAACAGAAAGCTGGCACAGGCTTCCATCCTGGTGAAGCTGGTTTCGGCAACCCATTTGAGGACATCTTCTCCATGGGCGATGTAATGGGTTCTGTTCATTTTCTTTCAGTTTTTTCCTCATCCAGTTTGATCTGTTTTTTACATTTCCAAATCGTTCATCTATTGAGATTGAGCTGTCAGTGCGCCTGCACTTCCAATCCTCTTTTCCCTCTTATCAATTTGGCGCCTGTTACTCAGATCTGACATGTGTTTGTGCTTCATGTTTTCTTCTGTTTATTGCTGATGCTATAAATTGCGACACTTTTTTGGTGGATGGCAGATATTTGGCAATATGTTTAAACAGAAGCTTGGTGGGCAAGATGTCAAGGTATATTACCTGTATTACCTAATCTCTTTTTTGTTGTTATGACAGTTGTTATGACATGGTTTTTCTTGTATTTCATCTTCCTCAGGTTTCCATCGAGCTATCATTCATGGAAGCTGTTCAAGGGTGCTCCAAAACTGTTAGATTTGAGACCGAGCTGCCTTGTGAAGCTTGTCGTATGTCATCTCTGTGAATTTCAACCGCCTAGTTGCATGCTTTTCATCACGTGCATGGTGCATCACGTGGAAAGAATACAATTGAAATTCTAAAACGCATAATATAAGCAAAAATAACCTTTATTTTGGTTCCGGGTAGAAACCCATTCTCTGCGACAGCATAAATTTGTCAGAATTTGTTGGTCTGACAAATTTTTTGGTTTGAAATATCAGATGGAGAAGGTATTCCTCCTGGAGTGAGGCCCGAAACTTGCAAGCGCTGCAAAGGCAGAGGCATGGTTCGTTTTGCTCGTAGTGAAGAAAAAAGTTTCTCTAACACAAGCACTTTGTGACTGACCAATTACGTTCCTCATATCTACAGGTTTTCACACAAAAAGGCTTCCTCAGCCTCCATCATACCTGTGATCACTGTGGTGGAACTGGGCAAACAATATCGGTACCATAACTATTTTTTTTTTTTTTTGGGTAAAGTTTACTTCTTGTTGAAATACCCAAAATCCAGAGCACAGATTATGGACTTAATTTCACTAGTGTTCAAGGCATTGCTTATTGGAATTTGAATGCCATAACATAAAGAATTTGAACTCTATATTTGCTGCCTAATGCACGTGACACTGATTATATTTTTGTTAAAAAATCACTCGGGAAGACATAAATAAGTATAAATAATAAATAAATACGAGTGCACTACTTTGAGAAGAAATCATTCTCCTATAGGAGTTTTAGGTTGGATCATGTATCGTGAAACATAAATTTTAGTGCAATCACTTGTGATCTTAATCTAGAAATTACTCTCGGAATAAGTATTAAGTCAATTTCTTTTAAGCGCACACAAGAGAATTATACAAATAAGTTAAATAAGAGAGAAATTTGTAGATAGGGGTAATTCAAAAATAAAAGTTGAAATTTTTAATAAACAAGTCAAAAGTTGCTCTCCTTATATACTCTTTGGTAGGGGTTGACATTACGCAAAATCTCATGATCTTATGCTACATGAAATAAAAAGAAAATCATACAAAATTCTAGAGTTTTTATAGTACGTGTCTCAAGGTATTTTTGGGCTCATCTTAAATAAATTGGGATTTTCCATATTCTTTTAGGATCCACACGTCAGGAGGGTCATCTTGTTGTTGTGTTTGGTTTTGGGTCATGGTTTACTAAAATAATTGAGTCGTGGTAATCCTCGCCCTCCCTCCTAATTAGGTGATGTACTTCTATCATGCATATCTTCATTGTGAAATTTTATTATTTCTTATTAAAAATTTCACAATGATTCAGCTAGTTTTATTAGTAAGCTTGTTTTATTATTAGGTTATTTTTATTTTATCTTATCAAGTATTGTTGTTTTGACTAATAAATTAATTTTTGGCTGTTCACATAGTTATACAAGAATTATATCTTTATGATATGAGGTTTTCATACCGGTCCGGTTTGGGCTTGACACGCTACAGTGCCCTGCCCTTGCCTATCGTGCCGTGCTAGGCACTTGGGCGCAACACGCATGACCACACACTGAATGTGGTTAATACGAGCTGATGTTTGATAGGTGAGGCTCACCGAGCCCTGAAAAGGCTCCCCAAAACATTGTTTTTTAAAAAAACTAGGAGTTTGTCCGACCTGAATCAGGCCAAATCCGATGGTTTTTGAGCCATGGGCCTGTGCCTGGCCGGCATGGTAGCCTGGTTGGGTAGCCTAAAACTGGTTCGGGTTAGTTCGATCAATTTGACACCTCTAGGTTTTCACTCGATTAGGTATCAAATGAAATTTGTTTTGAGTAAATTTTTTTTGATCTTCATGAAAAAATTTTAGCATACTTAGATGATATATTTGATGTGCCTTAAGCTTTGAGAGTAACATGAGTTAGTAAAATACAATTTTGTTTCATCTGTATGCAAAAAATTTCTTCATATCTCCATACTCAAGCCTTGTGATCTCCATTGTGTTGAAATAATAGGCATAATTTTATAAGAACCAAATTTTGTTTATGAATTATTTGTCTACCATGCATATCATGTTGTGATGTACTTGTTATGATATCGTTGCATAATTTTTTTTGCCACTTTATGAATAATAGTGCATAAATATTATCTCTTGGTTAATAATAGGTTATTTATTTGTCAGAATTATTTTTTTTTATATGTTATAATTGTTCAATGACTTGGAAATTGGGTTGTTTGTGGTAGCACATGCTAGCTTGGGTTATGTGTTGATCGAGCATAATGCATGTCAAACAACACAACTCGACACACTCTGGTTATGTATTTTGATCTCCATTCCTTGTTGTGCTAGCATAGCACAACTTGAATGAGCCTACAAAAAGGGGTTGTGCTAGCCTTTTTGAACTTCTATCCCAAGATCCGGAGGTTTTTTTTTTTTTTTGCATATTTCAATATGCAAAAAATTACATTAAAGTGAATATTTAAATTTTTTTTTGGAAATGATCAAGTATATTGATCATGTATGTTATATTTAATATATGTAAAGTTAATATATGTATCATTAGGAGTATTTTTTGGAATATAACCCAAAAGTTTAATCTTTGTAAGAGTATGAAACACACGTTTTCTGTAATAAAAATATACTTGTTGTGGAATAAATTATTTATATACTAAAAAAAATATTTGGAGTCTCTTAAGGTTTTTTGTTACAAACTATGTTAGGTAATTCTTAATTTGTCATCTCTCATAATTTAAATGATACTCATGAATTTAATTAACAAAATTATTATGCTATCAAGACTCTTTCAAAGAAATAAAGAAAAAATTATAATATATCGCATAACATAAATTAAGTTTTTATTGACTATTTTATATCGCATAACATATTATGTAATTTTCAAACTGCATCTTATTATGCAACTTAAAACATAGATTGCTCAATATGTACCCTATCTTTAAGATTATTATGGTGAAATATATTTTTCATGTTTAGATGATGTATCTTTTATTTATGAGATAGTATCTATAAAATAAAAATTTATATAGAGATTATTTTAGTCACTAGAAATAAATAGCCTATCTTATTATGCAACTCAAAACCTAGTTTGTTGCTTCATATGTGCCCGTGTCTTTAAGATCATTGTGGAGAAATATATTTTTCATATTTAATTGATGTATATTTTATTTGTAAGATATTATCTATAAAATAAGAATTTGTAACAATATTATTTTAGTTATTAGAAATAAATAGTCACTTGTATTTATGAAAATTTAGTATGTCATCTAAATTATTTGGGAATATTTACTCAAATAATAATCTCTCCTTAGGATGAGATAATTTGGAAATAAGAGTATTCAAGTGTATCTTTCATGATTTCTATAATGTTTAAAAAATTATAAATATTTGTTACTATAGTTTAATAGAATTATATTGAGTCATGTTATTATTTTTTATAATTATGAGATGATTTTTAGGGAGCTCAGGAAGAATAAGATACTATAAAGTGAAATGGATTCAACTTTTTTTTAATTAGTTGTTATTTTACTTGGACTTCTATTTTTGATGAAGAGTTATTTATCGGTTATATTTAAACTTGTTGGTTGATAATATGAATGCTTAAATGTGTTAAATGGGTCGGGCAATCTGAGCATGACATGAGGTAATACTTGATTCAATCGTGTCATACCCGGCATGGCTCATGTCATTATGTGTTGTGTCGATGATGCTTTTATAAAAATCAACTGCTTAAAAAAATGGCTACTTCATTATTAGGTTGTTTCTTTGGTGGATTGGGTCTTCGAGATTGGTAGTGAATGGACATTGTCTATTGTTTTCTCAAGAGAAAAAAAATTGCATAGTGTTTGAGTTTTATTGCGTTCCATACTTTAATGACAATGCCGTGTCAGTGTCGTTTGACCTAATATGCCTAGACAAAAAGGCATGCAATTGAATCGTACCGTGCTGACCTACAATTTGGTCGTGCCGACATGGTGTGACATGGTGACCTAATTGGGCCACTAAAATTTGGGTTGGGCTGGACATCTCTAATTTATGCTCAAATAAAGTTGTCATACATTTCAATAAGTTTATATCAATAAGTACTTTTAAAAGGTGAAAGCATGAGGCAGTGGTGACCTAATTCATGTCTTCGTGGGGTGAGACATAAGTCTCGAGATGTTGTGGCATAAGTTTTTTGAGTTTTATATTATATAAATAATTAATATTTTAAAATGTATAAAAAAAATAAAACATATAAAATAGTTAATTACCATTCCAAAAATGAGGTGACCAAACTCATCAAGAATGAGTTGCATCATCTTGTTCCACGAATGAGTTGACCAAGCTCATTCCAAGAATGTACGTTTTTTGTGTGTTTTGCTTTTTTTTCAAGGTGCACAACAAAAAGACCCTTGAAAACTTTGGTGGTGATAGATGTGAAAGAAATCTTTTTATGATTAGTCTATATATCGAATGTCTTTTATATTATTTTAGTATGTTTTTGAAATTTATTAATTATTATATTTTTAAATTTATTTTTTTATTATATTAATCTTACAAGTCACCTAGGAATTTTAAGATAAAGTAGTTTGTATCTTTGCATGCTTTTAATTAGTCTCAAATTTTTTGCAAATTAAATTCGAACTCATTTCAGTAACCAACTAAACTATTTTTTTTTTTAAATTTTATGAAGATTCGTGACAAATAAAATGAGTTATTTAACTTGAATTTGATTTAGAATAAATAATTTCATTGCTAAACTAAGTTTCTCTATGATCTAATACATTGTATATTTTTAGAAAATTGTCTGACACATCTCGTAAGATGTTCAGTCATGCTATCAGTTTTGTAATTATAATTTTTTTTTATATTTATTAAGCTGATTTTATTTTTAAAATATTTTTATTTTTAATTATATAAAAATGATTCAAAACTTAAGATATTTTTTTATGCAAAATAAGTTTTTACGTCTTTGGGTCGACTTATGAGTTATGACTGAGAGATAAAATTAATCTTAGATTATTATTATTTATATCAAATTAATGTATAATATTACTTTTATTTTATTATTATTACTAGTTAATATTTTTTAGAGAGTTTGAAGTCGAAGAGAATCTTTTAATTTTGTATTATTTAAAATATAAAAAATAAATATCATTTATGTTCCTTATAAATTTATATCCCCATAATCATACATACATGAATGTTGATTATGTTTTGTCAAATCAAGCATCATTTGTTGTCAATTATAATTAATGAAATAAATATTCTACCATTATTTATTCTAAATAGAAAAAATTGAGATTATAGGTTTTTTTTAGAGGGTGAGATAGTTACAATAAGAAACGGAATAGTAGATATTATTTTAATTGATCAAGGAGAAAATAATTATATAAAATATTTATTTGTAATTTTTGTTTTAATTTTTAAAGGACAAAATCCTTCTTTATGTTGAATTTTATTCACTGTTATTGAACTTAAAATCTAATGTCCAGGCATGTGTCAAATGGTGATCAAAAAAAAAAATATTTCACATGTCTTGCACATGCACGCATGTGACAACTGATACGCCACTTGACTATGACATGTGACAAGGTGTAATGGGTCAGTGGCAGTTATGCTATTTTTTTATTTTAATTATTTTTTAAAAAAATTTCTTAAAAATATAAGCGTCGAAGCCTCCTATAAGTCATCGTAAAATGTCCATTGATTGTTCTATTGGCTTTGACATTGATCCGAATTTTATCTGATTTCAAATTAAATTGAAATTATTAAATTAGGGGTGATGGTGATATTTACTTGTAAAATATTTTATCATATTATTTTATATTGTGACCGTCATGTAATAAGATATTATTACTCAAATTTATTATTCAAGGATTAATTGAAGGTATATAGGTTTATATTTAGACAATAGAGTAATACTTAGACAACAGTGCAATCAATAGACATTTTTATGATGTCTTAGAAGAGAACTTAGTTTAGATATATTTTTTCTTTAATCTTGTTATTTTAGATCTTTACGCTCATAGCTGTGAAATGTGTGCTTAAGGCGCGCCTAGGCTCAAGGCACAACCACTCCCTTGCTATAATGCCTCGCCTTCCAAGGAGCGCGCCTTAATGAAGAGGTGCATCTTATATACTATAATTTTTTTTTTAAAATAATATATTTATTTTAAAAATTTGTAATTATATATTAAAATTTATATAATTTTATTTATCTTTTTCATTAAAATTTATTTAAAAATTTATGTGCATCCAAAGTCACATTTTACTTTACAAAATCTCAAGTCTTGATTTTGATTTTTTCTTTAATCGTTGTTATTGGATCCATCTCATAAAAAGATTGAATTATGTTTAGATGAACACTGGGAAATTTGTTCAAGTGCCTACTTGTTAGTTGGACTTATTTTTACTTTTATCTTCCTTCTTTACTTCTTAATAACATTGTTACCAACAGAGCTTTTGCAGGACATGCAATGGGAACAAAGTGGTGAGAGGATTAAAGTCAATCAAAATGGATATTATGCCAGGTATTCTAATTTCTACCGGCACACTATGGCATGAAAAGGCTCGTCTTTTTCTCGTAAATTAAAAAAAAAATGTTTGTTTTTGTATCTCTCTTCTTTTTATTGGCTCCTCGGAATAAAAAATTAAAAAAAAAAATACTAAACTATGTGCCTAGAGATCATGCCTTGGTCCTTGTTCAAGAGTGGTAGGTCTTGGTTCTGAAGCTCGCAAACCATAATTTCTTAATTTTCTAATGGGTAGGTTTTTGAGATATTAATGTCTCTCAGACATTGTGTTGAGTGAGTGGCACACCTTGATTGTCACATTGTCACCATAACAGCTTTTTTTTTTTCTTCTTCTTCTTCTTTTTTTGTAAGCAATGCATGGTATATCAAGTTAGAGTGGAGTTTGTATAGGCGATATATGTGCGTATTTACTGATTTCTTCATCATCTGCAGGGGTAGACAATGAAGAAACCATTAGGGTCTCTAGAGGTGGGGGAGCAGACCCAGACAGAAATCAACAAGGTGATCTTTATGCCACGATCAAGGTAACTAAATTCGTCACCCATGTACTATATTTCTAGCATCATAAAAACCAAGTGTTGATGAAATTTGATGATGTGGCAAGCCTCTCACCCTTAAAATTTGTTTTCTTTTTTGGAATTGAAAATGGATGATCCCTCTCAATGGGATTTTTTTTTTTCTCAAATAAACCAGCCCTACCTTTCTTAAAATTATTGCACCAAATGAGAACATTCATAGGGTAGTTTGATTTTTTTTTTTTTGTTCATCCTCATACATAATCAAGAAAATATTTAAAATTATTATTTTATTTGCTAATAAATAATGATAATTTGACCAATAGCATTGTAGCGTGATGATGAGTGTCTTCGTCCAAGGGTAGTATGGTTTAAATTTTCTCAAATCGTGCCTTAAGGGGTACCCTCTGCGTTAAGGGGTACCTTGTGCATTAGATAGATGGATTAATAAAAATAATGAGCCTAAGATGATATTTGTTTGGATACAGTCAATAAAATTCAAGAAAATAAGATGTAGTCAGAGTCAAGTTTTGATGTTTTGTGATATTTTTTAGGTGAGAGAGGATCCTGTTTTTCGTAGAGAAGGAGCAAACATTCACGTAGATGCTGTTCTGAGCGTCACTCAGGTCGGTGATGATTTTTTAGATTCCTTCAGGAACAAAAGAGAAGCATGCCATTTTTAGAGGAGTATCGTCTTACGGTGCGTGCGTGTGTGCGCTTGCAGGCCATTCTGGGAGGAACGATCCAAGTCCCAACCCTAACCGGAGACGTAGTGCTGAAGGTTTATGCACTCATGTGTCCTGAACTTGTTCCTTGATCAACAGCAATTCTCTGTGCTGACGCACGCTCCATCTGCTTTCCTTTTTCAGGTTCGTCCTGGCACCCAACCTAGTCAAAAGGTGGTCCTCAAGAAAAAGGGTGAGATTTCTTTATTATTATTATTATTATTATTATTTTATTTTTTTTATTCTCTCTATCTATGCTATGTGCCATTGCACACACAAACATACATTAACATTTCAAATTTCATAAAAATTTTAAAGTTAAATTGGTTTGTACGAGAATAATATTGTGATGACTAAATACCTAAAAGATTTTTGTATTGTACGTATATAGATACACACACGCACGCACGTACGCACGCACGCATTCATATATGCGTATATAAATACAATGGATATAGGTGTTAAATTTGAGACTTATTAGACAATATCTCTTTGATTTTTATGGATAAGATTGTTGATATATTAATATTCTCTAGATCACTTGCTAAAGTAGGAGTCTTATGGATCAGGAATGACTTATAATTCATATGAAATTGTATGGGAATTTTAAAATTAAATATATTTGTATGAGAATAATATCGTGGTAATTGATCGCCTGAAAAGTTTTCGTGTCGTGTATATATGTTTTAGGTCGTGTATTAATATGATAGCAAGTACCTTTGTACAAGGGTTGTAAGTCTTGGATTTGAGATTTAACAGATGGAGTCTCTGTCTCTCTGATTTTCATAGGTGAGACTGCCAATATATTAAACTATTCTAGATCTCATAATTAATGTTGGCGCTTGATTGACTCGGGATGATCTCTATTTCAAATTTAATTTTATAATAATTCTAAAATTATATATGTTTTTATGAGAATAATACTATAATTATTGATCACCTGTAAAGGTTTTGTATTATATATTTATGTTTGAGGTCATACTCTAATATAATGGGAAGTGACTTCTATCTCTCTCTCTCTCTCTCTCTCTCTCTCTCTCTCCGTCTCTCTCTATCTCTCATTCTCTCTCTCTCTCTCTCTCATTCTCACACACACACACACACACACTCTCTCTCTCACTTTTTCTCACACTCTCACTCTGTCTCACTAACCCACTCTCTCTCACTCGCACACACACACACACACAATCTCTGTCTCTCTCTATCTCACTTTTTGTTTCTCTCTTTCTCTCACATACAATCTCTCTCACTCACTCACTCACTAACACATTCTCTCTCACAATCTCTCTCTCTCTCTCACTCCCACATACTCTCTCTCTCTCTCTCTCTCACTCCCACATACTCTCTCTATCAATCTCTCTCGGTCTCTCGGTCTCTCTTTATCTTTCTCTATTATGCTTTGAAAGAACAATTGCAAGTGCTAACTATTGAGGTAATGTTTCTTTATTTTCTCATAGGAATTAGGACCCGGGGTAGCTTGTCATATGGAGATCAATTTGTCCACTTCGCCGTTGCCATTCCTATGTAAGAATTTTGTTCCTGTTAAATATCTTGGTCGTGCTACGGATGTGATTGATGGGCTCTGTTCCCTTGCATTGATTGGGGTGGGCCTAATTGGCCCAGTCTGTTTTAAAAAACGAGGGAGAGGAGTAGAAAAACTGGGCATTTGGTGCTTCAATTGGCAATTTCCTGTGGTGGTCGTGCAGGAACCTGACACCGAGGCAACGGGAACTGATTGAGGAGTTTGCAAAGGAAGAACAGGGGGAGTGCGAAAGGCCTGCCGCTGGTGCGTCTTGCTGAATGAAATATAAATGATGATGCCAATGAACTGTGCCCCCCCCCCCCTGACGGCCCACCAATTTGGGTAAATTGTGCAGGTTGGCTCAGGTTATGTGTTGGATTACTTGTTGGGTTGGCTTTTCCTCTTGTATATTTATTTGCTTCTTATTTGCCTTAGATGATCTTAACAAAAGTGCTACAATACTGTCTTTTTTCTTCCTCTACACGCACACACACAGGCATATTCATATTTAATGCACATATATACACATGTTTACTACAGTAAACAGGTATCTACTTGTGTATATATACACAAAAGTATATATGCTTATATATATACTAATTATATACTACTATCTAAATATATATATGTATAAAATAATTTAAATGCATAGTTTGTATTGGATTATACACGTACATGTATATTTATATAGACATTTGTATATAATTAGTATATATATAAGCATATATACTTATGATGTGCATTGTAGACAAGAATACACATGTATTTGCATGTAGATCTAGATACATGCGTGAAGCAGTAGATATGTATATATATATACTGCTGTTTTTATAAGGATGTGTATGCATTGATAAACTAATATATATATATATATATATATATATATATATATATATATGCATATACTCTCTTATAAATAAGTATACATACATGTATACTTCTGTACATTTATTATATACAGCAATATTCATGTATTTGCTTGTTTAAACACGTATACTGCAGTAGAAACGTATGTGCTTGTTTGTGTGGTTATATGCATATGTATGTATGTATGTATATATATGCTTGTATATGTATACATGTTCATGCAAGTATACTTCTGTACATGCATATATATACAGCATTGCATCTCTATATGTATGGTAGTATGAATGGCTGATGTACACAGATGTTTGATATATTTAAACATATTTTGCAAGAATTCATTAACTTGATTAATTATTGTGTTGCTAATACTTAATTGTGGTATAATTTGTTTTAACTTGATTTTTTTTTTAATTTTTTGTTGGGTATAATTTTTCTCGTTATGATACATATATATATATATATATTATTATGTAACATGTGCTCAAAATACTGAATAATTTCATGTATATCTATATGCGCATGCTTGCAAGCACACACTAAATTAGTCTTGAAATGCTGCTTATATGTGTGTACAAAAGCACCCATAAATATACTAGTTAATAAAGTGTATGTATACATTAATTATAATACATACATATACTAGACTGTAGTTCCAACTCAATAATTTAAAATGAGACATGCATGCAGAATTAATTATTATCTCTTATAAAATACTTAAATTTTAACTAAAAAATGCACAAGACATTTCATTTTTATTGTGCAAACAATATGGCAAATATAAATTCTATAAAATGTATGTATATTTGCATGTTAATTTGCATTAATATAATACACATAGATGATAGTATAAGCTTGAAGTGTAGGTACAATTTACAATTTTATTAAATTGAAAATATATTGCCCAATATCGTGGACCCCGTCCCCGATCATGGGCTTATAAAATATTTCTTGTGAAGCAAGCATCTCACTGATGGTGACGTGGCATCAACTTCAGTGATGATGCCGTGGGCCGTGTTGTGAATTGGATAGTGGACTGGGTCAGTGGGTTGGGCATCAGGGTGGGCCACCGATCCATTATAGGGGCCGTGGGCCGTGGACCCGGTCCCCTAAACCCTAAACCCTACTAACCTCACATGATATCCATTATTGATGTCTTTGACAACCCGTAATTTTTTTTTTATTTTTTTCAAATTTTTTCCTATTTTTTTGATTTTTTTTTTATTTTTTTACTTATTCAATATGTTTGCAAGATTTATTTGGGATCAATTAATTGGACCTAGAAAAACGTTGGTGATGATGTCATGGGTCGTGCTGTGATTCAGATTGTGGCCTGGGTCTGTGGGTCGGTCCCCGTGGTGGGTTGTAGGCCGGTGTGCTAGATCCATAGGTTGAAGGCCCGTGTGGGTGTGGTGCACGATATTTTCGACAACCAGCAGCATACTAGCAAGCGATTACAAAAATTTATGATATATCCACAGATATATCTCTGATATATCCATAAATTCTAAGTATCGATATATTCATTAAAACTGATATATATATCTTTGATTGGTGCTCATACATAAATACCCACCGATATATCTGTAAAATTCAAGTACCGATATATCGGTAAAAATTGATATATTAATCCTGGCTGGCAAGTGGCAACATGACAAAAATATAGTGAAATTTACATAAAAAACCACTAATTGTTCCTCTATTACTTGTCTAAAGGATGTACCCTTAAAAAACAAGCAAAAATACAAAGAAATAATTTTTTTTTTATAATATTTTTCATTGATATTTTGAATCATTATATATATTTTAATTATATTTTTAAAAATAGTTTATTTTAATTATGTATTTGAATAATTTATGTTTTTGCCATGTGAAAAATGGTGGAGATTGAAAATAAAGTTTATTTTCTTTAACTTTTAGAGAAAATATTATGCTAACTTGAAAACCAAGGGCTATTTGGTCATTTTACTATTAAATAAAAGAAAAAAATTTTTTCTTGTAAGTTTATGATTAATGGTAGTAAAAATGTATTTTTATTTGTTTTACTTGATTTTATTAATTATTTTTGAAATTACATTAATTATCAATCATATTTTCCTTTTATTTTTGTTTGAATTTGAATTGTCATTATGTAGTTCATATTGAAATATTGGAGTTTGGTTGAGGTAGAAAACCTCTAGATATTATTTTGTATTTTAACATAACATAACATATTTTTTATTAAATTATTTCAAGGTTATAATCATAAGGAAACTAACAGGGGCTCAAAAAACTCAAGTTTCTTATTATTGATTTTTATTTTTAGCATTTGGATTTTGAATCATTATATATATTCTAATTAATTTTTAAATAATTATTTATCAAAATATAATATTTGAATAATATATGTTTTTTAATATATATCTCTCTATGGAAAATAAAAATTTATACTTCAACTAAAATAACATATTATTTAAAAGCTTATTTTTATTAAAATATTGAATAAAAAAATTAATCTAAGAGACAAAAATATTTATTATCTATAGAAAATAAAAAATGTATACTCCAACAAATATAACATACTATTTATAAGCTCATTTTTATTAAAACATTGAATAAAAAACTTAATCTAATAGACAAAAATAATCTAAAAAAAAATATTTATTATCTAGAGATTATAACCTTGAAGAAGTGAGGGCAAATTCAAAAAAGTAAAATTTCTTATTTATAATATTTTTTTTATCAGATTCTCAATCATTGTATATATTCTAATTATATTTTCAAAAATTATTTATGTAAATCTAATATTTGAATAATTTATGTTTTTGTTGAACATACAATATCTATCAAATAATTAATTTGTGCTTCGAGGAATAATTTAAAAAATCAATTAAAAATATAAACTAATAAACTCATGTTATCTAATTTTTAAAAATTTTATAATTTAAATTTTATAAAAAATTTCACCTACATACAAAATCATAGCTCACTAAATAATAAATAAAAACTTTTTATTTTATTTTATAACTAAATAATTAGTTTTTTTTTTATTTTTTTTATTAGAAAATATAAAGCAATCGACCAAAATAGTACTTTCCATTACTGATTCTTAATTCATGTGATACTTATATTATATTAAAATACTAGTACTTAATTATTTTATTTTTTATTTTGATTTAATCATTATTATTTATTGATGGATTCAATAGATATTATATTGAATATTTAATTGAATCACCAACAATTTTTTTCATTTTAAATTTTACATTTTTAAAAACTTGATTTATAAATTATTATTTTATATTAAAATAATAATTAGATAAAAAAAAATTTCTCAAACAATCAATGATGACAATATTATTCTCACTTAAAACACAATTAAGATTATAATTCACATTAATTTGCATTGATTATTGAATTATGTTATAAGCATCATATCCAAGTCTAGAGCAAGAAACACGAAATCAAGGAAAACGACGGGCAAATTACTGAGAAAAGTGCGAGACTTGTTAAAAAAAAAACAAACAGGAAAAAAGAAAAATGCATTTGGAAATATGTCTGCAAGGAAGGTACCGTGATGCGTCAGGCAGCAGCAGCACGTCTCCTCTGAGCATCCTCTATGATCGTTAGCTTTATTCCTTTCCCTCTTGGAAGAGACACCCACGGCTTGGAACCCTTTCCAATGGTGAACACATTGCCCATGCGAGTGGCGAAGTCATTGCCAGCAGCATCCTGGATGTGTATGGTCTCAAAGCTTCCCTTGTGTTTCTCCCTGTTCTTTATCACCCCCACACGGCCCCTGTTTCTTCCTCCGGTGACCATCACCACGTTTCCAACATCAAACTTGATGAAATCAGTGATCTTTTGGCTCTCCAGGTCAAACTTGATGGTATCGTTCGCCTTTATCAGCGGATCTGGATACCTGATCGTGCGTCCATCGTAGGTGTTCAGGAACGGGATTCCTTTCTTCCCGAACTGAACAGATCGGACTTTGCAGAGCTTAAACTAAGAGGGAAATAAACACTAGAATTAGAACACAGTCCCCTTCTCCCCAACAGTACAGCGCATCAGTCGCGCGTAAACAGGCACCAAGATGGGTGGGGAATAAGAAGGAAACAGCTAACCTTAGCCTCATCATCTCTAATGGAGTGCAGCCGGAAGCGACCCTTTGTGTCATATAGAAGACGATACATTTCATTTGTCTTGGGAATGGATATCACATCTATCAGAATAGAAGCTCGCGTTAAATCCATGCGCGACATTAAAACCAGAGACAAAAAAGAAGGAAGATCGCGATAAGCCTCTGCGATGAGATGCGTACCCATAAAGCCGGCGGGGTATGTTTTATCTGTTCTAACCTTCCCGTCCACCAAAATAAGCCTCTGCATTAATATGGCCGTAACTTCGGCATAAGTGAGAGCATACTTCAGCCTGTTGCGCAGAATAATGACCAGAGGCAAGCATTCTGCAGCCTTGTGGGGTCCTGACGATGGCTTCGGGGCCTTGTATTTCGTGGCAAGCAAAAATTTAGGTTAATTCCAGAGTCTGAGAATTATTTGCATCAAAATAAATTACAAATGTAAGCATAGATCCGAAATAGTCAACATACGAATGCGCCACCGAGTTTGTCGAGCATCCAATGCTTCGGAGCATTGAGCCTCTTCAAGTGTTTTTTCAGTCCTCTTGCCTGCGTTTATTGATGAACGACAATTACACACGTTGCTCAAACACGTAAATAACAAACCAAAGCAATGCCATGGTACTGCCTAAATTCATGCCTAGGAAACTTGCTATGTCACAACACGACGCCGCAGGACGCCGCAGGACGCCGCAGGACGCCGCAGGACGCCGCAGGACGCCGCAGGACGCCGCAGGACGCCGCAGGACGCCGCAGGACGCCGCAGGACGCCGCAGGACGCCCCCCGACCCCACAGGACGCCACACGACACGCCAATTAGGAAATATGAAGCAGACACAGCTGCACATCCATGGCGGAATATCTAGATCTGATAACAGCACGGATTAGTCGTTAATCCAAAATCGTATTTAGACGGATTATAAGATTGGACATATGTTTCACTGTAACGATCTGAGATTTTGGAGAAGAAGATGAAAAACGAAATCAAAAACATACATACCATGGATGATCGACGACGGAGGGAAACGGCAAAGACGAGATATGTGGCGAGGTCGCGAGCAAAAGCGAGAGAGCTGAACTAGAAACGATGAATAAAAGTAAATTGGTCTTAGTTTGGCTAGGGCAAACAAAAAACCTAAAATAAATATAACTACATATATTTTTTAATTACCACTACAATGCAATGCAATGCAAATAATTTAACAATTAATTTTCACCTTCGCCAATTAATCTTATTATTAGGTATAAATTTTAAAAAAATAAATAAAAAAATATGTATATTTTATTACCACAAATTTTGAAATATTGAAAACATACAAATAAGTAAATATTTTTGAAAAATATATATTTAGCTTATGTTTATCTACAACATAAATACTATTTTAAAAATGATATATATAAATAAGTAAACATTTTTTTAATAAATAAATTATATATATTATATATATATATATATATTTATTAAAAAATATACATTGAAAACAACATAAAAAGAAAAATATTTTTTTGAAAATAATTTTTATTTTTTATTATTTTTATTTTAATTTTTGACGGGAGTTTGAAGTGTGACAATTGGCAACAAAATATGAATTTTAGCATTTTTTGGAAAAATAGTTTTGAATTAATATATTAAACAAAATAAAAATATTCATTTCACTATCTCCACCTTGACTAACAGTAACAAAGATAGTTTTGAAAAAACAGTCCAGCCCGGCCCATTTTTTTCAGGCCCGCCGTACTTTTGTGCCGGACAATACACGGCACAGTTATCATACAGTACCAGTCCCGGCATGATTTTGTGGAGTTCAGTCCGACACAGGATCACAGAACGATCCGCTGGGTTCTGTATAGGTGGGCCGAACCCTAAATTAAAATAAAATTAGGGTTTAGACATGCCCAAAACACTAATTAAAAAAAAATTAAAAATTCGAGATCCCGGCAACCTTAATTTAAAAAAAAATTTGGTTTCGGCACGGTTCGGTGCCAACGGGCCACCGTGCCGTGCCAGGCCAGGCACGAGTTCCGGCTAGCCTCGACATGGCACGGCAGAAGCCAGTCACGGAAAATATCCATGGTGGGCAAGCCCAGGCACGGCCGAATCATGCCAGGCCGGCTAGGCAGCCCAGCCCAGCCCATTTTGACAACTCAAGTATTTATAGGAGATTTCAAAAATTGATTTCAGAGTGAATATAAATTGATTTCAGGAATGCAATCCAATTGAACGAACAAGTCACAAACACATAAAAACACTAGGTCAGCAGCAAAATGGATCAGCAGAAGAGCAAAAAAAAAAAAAAAAAAAAAAAAAAAAATCAGACTGTTATGACTAAACTGTCGTAAAGTTACACTTCTACGGAGACGGAGGTGGATCGGCGATCGTAAGTCGTTCCTACAAAATTTTCTAGGTGCTGCCGATATGACAGTTAGAGATGCAGGTGTTTTATACTTTAATCATGATAAGTCGTCCATTCCTGTCAAAAAATGTTAGCAGTCCGCACCTTCAAAATGAAGACGAGAGCAAGACGCAGCGCCTACATTACATATATACAAGAAGAGTGCAATTTCATCATAATTGGGACTTCCACAGGGTGTGAATCAGCTTCAATGCAATATCGCCATAGGGCTGATCCTGTCGAACGTCAATCAGACCGTAACTTTTCAAAACCTGCGATTCAAAAGTTACTAGAAATTTGAGATATGAACCCTAGAAATTGAGATATGAATCCTAAAATTAGAGATATGAACCCTATAAATTAGAGATATGAACCCTAGAAATTGAGTATGAACTCTAGAAATTAGAGATATGAACCCTAGAAATTAGAGATATGAACCCTAGAAATTTGAGATATGAACCCTAGAAATTAGAGATAAGAACCCTAGAAATTAGAAAATTGCAGCTCGTCGAAACAGCTCGGGCAAAATCAATTAGGAGCTCACCAGGGTTTCAAAGAACATG